>APFE031648778.1:0-23350 GCA_000404065.3 Pinus taeda | reverse complement strand
TTGAAAGAAGATAGAGACATATTGCAACAGGTGGTTTTCACCCACATTGGGTTTCCACCTTACATCTTGTGTTCTTTTGTGTGACTATCTGTTTTCTTTGTTCATGCTCATTATTTTATGGTACTGACATGCAAAACTAATTCAAAGAACAAATAAGGAAGATTTATAAAAAGAAGTAGATAATACTGATTCACCCCCCCTCTCAGTATTATTTCCAACAATATATTGAGGAGAAAATGATATAATATATTCAGCATATATTAGGGGGTAAAGTGCTTTTATATTGGCAAGTATAAAATATGGAGCTCAAAGTTAATGAAAAAATATAATGGGGCATAAAAAATGTTAATGAAAAAATGGATACCTACAATATCTATTGAATGTAGTGGCTTTTTAAATTGGGAAGGTATATTGGGTTCATATTTGTAGGGGCTTAAATAATATTATTTTTAGAGGTATTTTCCAATATGTAGTCAAATTAAGGGTATTGTTTAGCATGCCATGAACGCACGTGATATGTCATAGGTTCATTGAGTGAAGCCCCTGTGTACTTGGCCCTATTTGCGAAACTAATGAAATGAAAAATTTATTTGTTTAGTAACAAGATTTTTGGATGATGGGCCACTTACTCCTTTACTAATTAAGTTATATGATTTGAAAAAGCTAGAAAAATAGATTGAAAAATATATATGGAATTTGGCCACTAATCTTTCCCCCTAATTAGGCTATATGAGAATTGAAAATAAAAATAAAAGTAAATATAATATAATTTTTCTACTACTTGTGATTAGAAAACAAATTAAGTAATATAAACTGAGTGGAAATAAATAGTAGAGGTGAAGGAAATTCACTAAAGGCTGCCAATCACCTAAGAAAAGTGAAATTACAATGATTTTTATGCTTTTTGGATATTGTGTGGGTTTTACTATACACATATGTGACTGTGAGTCTGTTTGAATAAAACTCGCGTCTGTGTGTTTGTCTAAATGAAAGTCACACAATCGACAAAAAAAATATGAGACAACAGGTCCCACAGGTCTTGCGAAAATTCCAAAAAGGTGTTATACGCCTAGAGAGGTGATAATGTAGAGAGGAGGCCCTGTAAACACAACCGATAGAGTAAAGAAAATAAATTAGTAGAGTCACCAATATTGTAATAGTGTTTTTGTAGCAATGGGGTACTATAAGACACCTTCATAGAAGTTGTTTGTTCCTTGCAAATAAATACAAGCAATTTGGTTTTTTTCATTGGACAAGCATGAAGAAAAAAAGCATTACAAATGGTGAAAACATCTCATATACAAACATAAAAAAAAAACATTGAGATAAACACACAAATAATGGTTAATGAATCAAAAGGTCAACAAAATTATGGAGAATGGCTCCCTTTATTGACTATTGGTAGTAGAGGATGAATATAATGGATTAATACTAAACACTTGAAGAAAATTATTTGAGATATGGTGCTCAAAAAGCCTTAGCAAGGAGGTTCCTTTCATCAATTTCTTTGTAAGGCTCCTCTCTATAAAATAAGTATGAAGGCTCTCTCAATGGTGAAATCCTCTCCACACTAGAGTGATGGATTACTCAGAAGAAACATTTCCAACACAATAGTGCTCTACCACTTATAATTAACGAATGAAAATAAGGATTGCTCTGATAGCAATTTTTCTAGCATAATATTGTCTTCCCTTTGGTTCTCCCATGGCCTATTTATATAGAATTTGTTGTATCTCTCTTCCCTCTCTTAGTTAATGAATTAAAATCACTTATGAGTGGGACAAAAGGATTCCTTTTAGGGTTTCACATCTTCAGGGTGACTCAAATTCTGTTGTCCTTAACTGAAACTTATCAGGGAATCATATTCCAAGTGTGGGAAGTGGTCTCGAATTTGTTGAGTCGGTCGTTTCTTCGACTAGGTGGATTTTGAAGGAAATGTTGTGTAGGTTTTAACCCTATACAAAAATTACCTGCATACATATTCTAAAAAACAGAAAATAAACAATGCGAGATCATAACACATAAAACACATATACACAGAGATTTTCCCCTGGATCCCAAAACCAGGACTACCAGCTTGATTTTTCATTATGTTCCTTTTAATGTTACAATACATATTTATACATGTTGAAGCATCCAATACCATGGAATGAAAAACCATCGGGTCCAAAACCATGGAAAGAAAACCATCACGTCCAAAACCATGTGTGAAAAATCATGCACAAAACCATAGGTAGGTCCACCCAACCTAATATAGTGTCCAAAAACAAAATTTTATGGGTCACTGCCCTGGACCCCATAGAGTGGGGTTACCTGCACCCCTCAAATCCCCTATGACCCCGCACCCTGCTATGCAATCGACACAATGAAGAGGGGGCTCTACCCTCCTTCTAACCCCCCAATTAACTACATGGGCTAGTCGTGGAAAGAATATAACACAACCCAACATTATCCCACTTGTTGTTTTCTTTCCACAGGGGCCACAAGAGAGCTTAGTCATTTATCTAGCCCTGCAAGACCCATTGTTTCTCTACATGTTACAAATCCATTTTGTCACATCAAATCGCAACATATAGATCAATTTTTTATGGTTCATCAAACCCTAATTTCAATTGCTTCATGCCCTAAACAAGTCATCCCTTTGAGTGCCTCCTTCCCAGATAATTTCATGACTTGAAGACATCTAGAAATTGCATTTAGAGGGACTAGCGTAGGTAAGCCCTTATGAAGGTGCACTGCAGAGCAGTTAAGTCCACTGCTAGGGTGCTTTGCAGAGCACTTTTGCTTCCTTTCATCTCTACTAGGCGAGAATGAGCGAAATTCACATAGGGTTTGGGGAATATTCTTATCTTTTGGAGTCATATAAAAGTTTCCTTGACTTATCAACTCCAATGAGCTCGAAAATGGATGAGGAATGAGTTAAGGTGCATCCTATCCTCTCATCCCTTCCTCCAGGGAACTAATTCTAAGTATGGGAGGCCATTCAATGCCACCATTAATGACAAAACCTCCTTCGTCTTCCTATAAATTGAGCACTCATCTAAGTGATCAGGGGCTAGATTATGTTGATTTGTAAGGAGATAATGATGCTATGAGGCTTGGCTTTGGAGCAAATGTTGTGATGCTACATGATTGTCTTGCTTTTGATGTGATGCGGAAGGAATCCAAGCTGGAGGAATTGCTTTGAATCAGACACTTATGGTTGTAATTCCTTCTTCTATCTAATAAAGTGTTTGAACCCTTTTCCATATGCTTGTATTCTTTCATAATGCTTATATGTGTGAATTGTTTCTGATTCCTTTCGCTTATATTCAATAGATCATATGCTTTGATCGGTTTTTGTCTTCAGTTGTGTTTACAGGGTACTTCTCAAGTGGATTGAGTATGGGAAGGAGTGACAAAATCGATACAAGGGAGACCGGGGGAGAACAGAACTATAGGTAGGCCTTCTATCTTCTCTTCTTATCTATTTCTTATAGGAAAATTCTAAAACACTTTAAACTATTGTTCTAGGTACAACTACTTATCTAGTGAATTAGTATTTATTCGTAGATACTAAATTCTCCAAAACAAATTGGCGACTTCGCTGGGGAAACTATCACCTTTCTTAGTAGCTTATTCACCTCCTAAGACATTCTTGTAGAACCTACTTGTGTTCATTGATTGTATTTCAGCTCTTTTACATTGAATTTTGGTAAAAATTTGAGGTTAGATGACTCTTGAGTGGCCTCTCATAAATCAGCGCAGGCTTAGTTAGGGGACAGTGCTCTGCAAAGCACCGTTGAGTGAGAGACAATGCTCTGCAGTGTAGTTAGGCCCTCTTTGACCTGTGTTGATCAACCTTAGGTCAAATTCCCACCTTTGGAAATCGTTTTTGCCTACTTTTCTCTGTTTTTTTGCTTGTTGATTGATCAATGAAGGTCATGTCTCAGAGAACAAATTTTTATCTTCTTCGCTAGCCCTACTTTGATTTGATTGATTAATTTTTCTTAAATTTTTTCTTTGTCATTATCAGTCTATAATCAAAGTTAGAATATACTTGATTAATCTTCATTCAAAGAAAAGTGTCGTAAAGTCATCTTTTCCTTCGAAATAGAATTGTGGTAAAAGTATTCGTTCTTATGAAAGATTGATTGATTGCATGTGCATATTTCCTTTTGTTCATATTCACATTAAGGAAATCTAAAAGAAAAACTTGCATCATTCATATTGTAGTTTGTGAATGCTTGAAAGGAATAGCTAGGGAAATTGCATTATTTGTGCTCTTTTCTCTTTATCAAAAATCTAATTTCTCTATCCCTACTAGCTAAGGTTTTCATTGTTCAATTCAATGAAAATAATGCTTATTATCTTAGTTGCATTTTAGGAATTGCAAACATACATCACGTGGTGAACCTTGAAAGGAAAATTCTAAAGAAGATCATCTTAAAATTTATCTGAATCTACCTAATGGAGCATTGTTACCTAACGAAAAACATTTAGTGGTTCTAGGCTAGAGACATGTTCCAACGTCATAAAACAAAGAAGCTATCACTAACTTGTCTGCAATTCATCCCGAGTGTGATACCTCATTCCACGTACGTGAGTATATTGTAGATCTTCCACGTACCTTCGGGTATATAGGGTGGTGTTACAGTACGCAAAGTATATGGGAATGATCTCACTGTGTGGTTTTGCATTAGACAGTGCTTATACAGATTGGGCCTCCACGTACCTTCAGGTATATATGGGAGGAAAACTCTATGTTTCTATCCATCCTTAAGTAAGAGAGTCGGCCGCCTTGTAAACTGTGATACACCGAACATAGTATTCGGGGAGATTGCCTGCCCGTACTTCTTGGTTCGCCAGGAGATATTATATAGTTCACAGTTGCTTGGTAAACCTTTTGCCTAGATTATCCCTTTTTTGTTTTGTTATGTTACTTTGATTAAAATAAAATTAATTTACCATGGATAACATCCTCCACACTCACTCCTTAGTTGATCTTAGGTTGAAACATATGGCGACAAATCTGGAGTCCACCGACCAAGGAATTCCTTTTGATGGGAATCCCAGTCCTTTTCCTCCTTTCGGAAATATTGGTGCTCCTTATATAGCTACACTATCCCGACTGGGATTTACCATTGTCTTGCCAGTCTAGTTGTTTTCAACCTCCTTGGTTCAGAATTTCATGATTTCTCTACAATCGAGTACACCTGCAACCAGACAAAATCAACCTCCAGTTGATCCTAAAGTTGACCCTTTGCCTTCTTCCTTGGTTGTTTCTTCCTCCCCTTCTTCCTCTTCACCTAGTGAAAGTATTGGTTCTAGTAACCAGGTGGCTAAGAAGAAGAAGAAAGGGAAGAAGAAGAAGAAGAAGCAAATTCAGCAGAGGGGCAACCAAGCAACCATTGCTTTGAATGCAATATCTAATGAGAAATCATCCATTAAGGCTCAAAAAGTTTGATATCCATGAAAACTTTATGCGGGAGACCATCTTCTTCGAAATTGTCCTAATATTCCTCAGATCTTAGAAGAATGGTCTTCATGTTCACATCATCTTGTGTCATCAACTTCTGGAGATCATGTTGGTGACACACCATCAACTAGTGGTAGTAAATTTCATGGAAAAAAGGGTAAAGTTAAGTTTCCCTGTAGGTTATGTGAAGGGAATCACCCCATTCACCTTTGTCCCTATCTGGATGAAGCCCAAAAAGTGTTGGATAACCGTCCTACTTCACCATAGTGACTTCCATCTGGTTACAGGAAACTGTCCCTTAATCCTCCACTAGTTGATAAGTTGACTGACTCAAATCAACTGTCAATCAAACTCACTCTCTCTAAAAATGAATCCTATGAGTCTATACCCGACCCAAATCAACGGGTCGAGGAAGTAGTTGACCTTATTTCACCTTCAATTAATCATACCTTTCCCGAAGAGAGTGAATATGATACCACTCAGGTTATTTTTGTTTCTTTAGATTCTAATGAGCTTGGGGGCATTCCTCCTGTTCCATCAATACATGAGGAAAATCCTCCCGCTCTCGTAACTCAAGGGGTTATTTCTCCCATTCTTATAGTACCCTCTCCAAATAGTCTAGTCACTTCCTTTGATTGGAATTGACTGGCAGGATTCCATCTTCCTTCTTATCTGCCTTTCTAGATCATAGTACAAGGTTGTAATATGATTGTATTAGGCACTATTATAGATGAAGGTGCATCTGTGATTATCATTTCCTCCACTTCCTAGCAAGCGCTCAGTTTTCCGCCACTTGTGCCAGTTACTTAGAATCTGTTGGCTTTTAATAGAGGAACTAGTCAACCATTAGGGATCCTCCCTCAGTTACCTATTGCTTTAGGAGGAAAATTAGTTTATCTGAAGGTGATGGTAGTCCCAGGCCCTTTAAATTAAAATTTACTTCTAGGGCGTGACTATGTTTATGACATGGGAGTGGTGGGCTCCAGTATTGCAACAATAATGCTGCAACTCGTGGGACTCCCTTCTTTACTTTTATCAACCCGGTTGTTTGTAACAAACTTGGAAGCGATGATGCTGTATGCACAAGTACTAGCTCTTGTCGTAGCTGTCACTTGGTCAGTTGGCACAAGTCCACTAGGAGCTTAAAACAAATTTTATGAGCTCTTAGAATAAGATTTGTAATTGATGGATGAAAGCTATCTCAAAGAAAGCTATTCTATTTGCGAAAAGAGATTGAAAATCTGGAGGAAAGCGCAAACCCTAGCAAACCCTAATTCTACCAGCTAGTCCTACTGATGCAAAGATGAGCATGCAAACTACTGAAAGAGATGCCATTACTTCTATGAAGGTAAAATATATGTGTCTAGACTACCTCTGTCCTAAGAAAACATCTTTTTTTAATTTTGATTAAGTTGTCAGTTTTCATCATGCATATGCTTTCACTGTTCTTTACTGTGCAGGGGTGGATCAAGGAGGAGGAATGCTTGGAAAAGGTTGGGAAGGTTCAGAGAGGGTCTAATGAGTCCCCAACACCCTTCCATAGAGTTTCACAAAGTTTGGCTATCAGGAAACCTCATTTGTGAGCTTCTATAGGAAGTCTGCAAGGGTTCTACAGGATGTTCAGAGATTTCTACAGGATGTTCAGAAATTTCTACAGGATGTTTAAAAAGTGGATTTTAGAGGATGGGTCTGTGAGGGAAGATGCATGAATGGATAGGGAGGTAGGATAGGGGCCTGGAGTGACCCAGAGACTGGTGGGTGGAGTGGTGAGAAGGTGTAGAAGGCTGACTTGTCTTAAAGAAGGCTAAGGCAATGATTGAGCAAGTAGGTAGGGTTACATGGGAAAAAGGACAGATGGGAGACGAGGAACCTAGCTAGGAGATGGAACAGGTGGCTCAGATGAAGCTTAGGTGGATGAAAGAGTGGTGGAGATGCCCTGCACGGTGTACATTCATCCGAATCAACAAAGTCTTGCAAATGATCGAAGTCCTAGCTAATCTAGTCTAACTATCAATAACATGAATGAACAACAGCTTTATTTGGAAAGAAAACCATGTACATCAACTATGCAAAGAAACATTTCAGAGATCTAAACCCATAACTAATTTCTCCAAAGGAAAATAGTACACTAAGGATTGCATGGTCAAGCAAACTAGTGTTTTTGTTGGGGCAGCACTGTTTCTTCAATTCCAGCTCCTGATCCAATAAGGATGAGGTGAAACTGAGAGTGTGGTTGTCCCTTTTCTTTGGAGCTTTTTTTGTTATTATCTTACCAAAACACCTGAAGCAATTCTATTCATAAACAATGATCTATCCAATCAACACAACTAAATCTGCCTAACAGAAATACGTTTCAAATGCATAAAGAGAAACAACGATGCATAAAGGAAAAGTAACAGTACAGAAAGGAAGCCCTAGGCTCTCAGGTTGGGCCCAACCTTGAGAGCTATGGCTCCTAGAGAAAACTTAGAGTTGATATAAAATCAGACTGCTTCTCATTATCAAAAAATAGTCATAAGAGTTATGCCAAAATGGCTACAAGATAACAAGCTAAAGCTAACAACACTGTGGTGAAAAGTATGCAATGGTTTCAAAAGTCCCTTATGAAGGCTGAGGCCTCAACATTTATACATCACGAGGGCCCTATCTGGCCTCCTAAATCTATGGGACTCGGCTGTCCAAACTGTGAGTTAGACAGTCCCTTCCAAAATCTGCTTGGTTGCCTTCTAGATCCGGTTTTGGTGGCCTTTGGAGCTTGGAGTTGGGGGTGAAGATCCCGAGGAAGGGTTATTTAATGCCATAGACAACCCCCCTATGAATCCTCACCTCAGGCTTCATTGTCTTCGAGCCCATGATTGCTCGGTTTTGCTCCAACATGTGTCAAAGAAACCTGAAATGAGCACGTGTTAGCCACCTAGGAAGAGTGACTACCCTTATTCGTACAAATGAAATAAACATACTAAAGGATTGAACAAGGACTGAACAAGGATAATTAGGCCAAATGAGCCCAACAAGTTAGCAATTTTGGGGCTCATCATCACCCCCCTGCTAAAAGGGTTGCTCATCCTCTGAGCAACTAGTCGAGCTCCTCGTCCTTCATTGCTTTAATTGCCACCCTCACATCCCAGGCTTCTGAAGTAGTGTCCTCCTCACTGTCATGGAATCCAACTTTCCTTTCCAGCTCTTCCCACTACTTATGCTCTTCCTCTTCTGTGCCTCCTTCTAAGAATCCCAAAAGCAAGGGTGGACTTAGCTTGAGGCCTATCCAACGGGCCTGGAGGTTCTGCATAGACTTCTTTTAGAGAGGCACTCGTGCCAAGGCCTCCCTCATTCGAGTTGGAGTGTGATATTCCTTGATTTTTGAGGCCGTGGGATAATCTGTTCCACCTACGGGTGCAAGCATGAACACAATTATCCCCTAGTAATCGCTCCATATCCTCGAAGTGTGTTATGGCTTGGGCCTGCCAATCCATGTACTCTAATAAAGCCTGAGAGTTGGTTGCTAGGTGCTGGTGAGCGGATATCAATGCTGTGGGGTCCCCTGGCTCTACTCTAATCAGTAGTGGTTCATGTAGTTCTTGGTCCATGACATTCCTGACCTCAGCCGCTCTCTTTTCTTCGTGGTTTAACCATGAGGTCATTGCCATCAGCTGCATGTCCCCTACTTCTGTGTTGGGGTCCCACGAGGTGATGTTTGGAAGGGCCAAATTATGAAGGTAAAACTCTGAAAGCTTAGCCTTATCTTCCGATGAACTGCTGTTACATAAATCCATGAATTGCTGGGGGTTTTGGATTTGGGAGATACCCCTCTGTGCCAATGTGTTGATTTGGAATTGCAGCCACTGATCCCTTAGGTATAGGCCATAGGATTTGGCCGGCTGCCTACATTGCAGAGCTTCCATTGCCCAACTAGCCATGCAGGCAAGTTGTGCCTCCTTTTCTTGCATCTGTTATTTTAGGGATTGTATCTCTATACCTGCCTGCAATTCCCTTTCCTGTAGCTACCGGTTTAGTTCCTCAAGATCAGCTTGCGTCCCTTCTTTTTCTTAAGGTTCTACTGAGGTGTCCTTGGCTACTGTGTCCTCTTCTTTTCTCTGTCCCTATAGCTGTAGCTGCTATCTAAGCAGCTCATTCTCTTCTCTTAACTTGGCTTGTTGGGAGCTTTCCACATGCCTTACTCTTGCCAACTCCCTTTGTGTTTCCTTGAGCCTTTCCTCTAGAGGCCCTATATCTGCTACCCCCTTGGATTTAGCGATCCTCATCAAAGTGTGGGTTCGTACCCTTTCTTCCTCTAGTGCTAGAAACAGTGGCACTGTGAACTTTTGAGGAATAATTTTTCCGGCCTCCAAAAAGTTATAATAAGAGCCCAGGCTAGGTTGGGGGCTTGGTTCCATGATGAAATTGGTCTTCTCCTCCTCCTGTGGTGACTTGGCTGCTCTTTCCTCCATCTGCTCAGTTTCTTTCAGCCTAGCTAAAGTTTCTTGCAGAATAGCCTCGGCATCCTGTAGAGAGGCTTCTGAGTTCAATTTCTCCATCCTTTCCCTCCATGAGGATGTTTTCAGGCTCGCCCGCTCATAAGTAATGGATGCCTTGGAGGGGGACCTATCCTTTGGTGTGGTAGGGGTATCCACAATTGTGATTGGCTCTTTTGATGGAGGCTGGGGTCTGCCAATATTAATCCTCACACTCCTTCTCGCTTTAAAATACAGAGGAGTCTCCCTCTTTCGTTTCTCTTTTGGCTTGGGAGAGGTACTTAGGGTGGCCAGCATAGATGCTGCCTCCCTAGCTAGAATTTCGGCCAACTTCTCCTTCTGCTGTCCTTCTTTCAGACTTCCTGTAGAAAGTCCTGTAGTGGTTGTTTTCTGGCTTCCTGTAGAAGTCGTTTTTAAACTTCCTGTAGAAATAGCTTGCTGTTTTCCTGTAGAAGCCGAGGGCACTGTTTTAGCCTGCTTGGCTGAGGGGAATTTTTCCTTTAACTTGGCTGAGGCTGCCTTAGGGGTGCCCTTACTGACTTGGACTTTCTCAGTCCTTTCTACCCTACTCTGTAGTCTTTTCTCCCTGGATGTTGGTGCAATTTTACCAACCCCTGTTTTGGTAGCTTGACCCTTTTCTTGTGTTCCTTTCTGTTCTTTCTTTGGTGTTTTTCCCGGGGTTTCTTGTCCTTTAGCCTTCTTCTCTACCTGAGTATGCTCCTTCTCCTCGCTGCTGGAGGAAGTGAGCTCCTCAGCCAATACTCGGATGTCATCATCCTTCGACATATTCCGAAATTCCCAGGAGAGAGGGATAGTGAAAGTTTGGAGTGCATCTTCCACGAGGAGCTTGATAAGCCCATGATGGGCTAGCTGGTCTAGTGTCCCCTCTCTTAGTTTGGTGGCACACTCAATCATGGACTGCAGGAGGAAGTAAGGAATGCTCAATTTTTGTTCTGAGGGTAGGTCCATTTGGTGCCTGAGTTCTGTGAGCAACCGGAAATGATAGCCATACACGATGCTAAATCGCCCCTCACACGTAATATACTTCATAATTTGGAGGCTGACTTCACTCCAGAACGGTTGTAGGCTAGTTCTTCGAACTCCATTCTTGTCCTTTGAAAATTGCTCCTCTGGCAAGAAGAACTCTTTTTTAGCTTTCTGACCCAACTTTCTCTCCTCCTTATCCCAGGGTACCCCCATTGGTAGATCAGTTACTCTGCTAATGAGTTGTGGGGTGAGTCTGAGGGTCAATCCTCTGAAGTTGACAACGGCCAATGTCTTTGAATTCGGCTTCAGGGACCTGAGGAATTCTTCTGTAATTTCATCATCGTGACCTTGAAGCTTGTCACAGAATGACATCCAGTGTGCACGGGAAAACAATTCCACCACCTCAAGGGTTTCCCATAATTTCTTGGACTCCGAAGGTTCTTTTCTAATGAACCCTCCCGGCATGGTAAAAACTCTGTGTTTGTTCGCGCTTTTAAGCAGTCAGGGAGTTCTGGGTGTATTTCCTTCTCAGAGCGTTAAAAAAAGAGATATCTTTGTGTCAATTACCCTGTGCTGAACTTGCCTGCTTGTATACAGAAGGAGAACTTCGGGATTTTTCTACACAGAGCATAGAGCTACGTCTCCATTATACACACAGTCATATAAAATTTACAATTTTTACCGGTGCCTTGACAGTGTCTCAATTTTTCTACAGGAGGGATTTTAATTCAATCGTGGAGAAAATCTCGCATGCAGACCACGAAGACAATTTCAGGCAGCGATAAGAAAACGGCTTTTGAATTCATAGACAGACTTGCATTCACATTTCCCTACCCCTCTCAATACATCGAATTCACCACCTTTGGAATTATTTGCATGGGAAAGTTATGTTCAGGCCTACCTCACTGAAAGTTCCCACCCTCGACGTGAACAGTCCACGCTGCTTCGTATGCTGGGTTTCCTGTAGCACAGCTTCCTGTAGAAATCGTTCCTGGCTTCTGGAGGATGTTACGGTGGTGCAGGACTAGTCTGAGCGGTAGCAGGACGTTGGAACAGACCGAGAACTCGAGCTAACAACTTGCAGAGGAGGAGGACGCGTACTCAGCTGCAAAATGGTTGTGAGTGTAAATGACTGCAGTGCATCATAAGTTATTCAATCGGCCGATTTTGAAATGCTGCGGAATTCATGGCGCGGGGGTGAGCTGTCCCTGTCGATCCATTGGCCGACGTCATGGCTATCATTCCCCAACGTGTCCCTGACCGCCGAATTCTTCCCTCTGCATTCACTGCCGCCATTCCTGTCACACTGCTGCTTCTCCCCTACTGGACACTTCCCACGTGTCACTTACCCGTCTTTTCGACATAACCAAGCCCATTCGGATCCTACGAGGCCGCCTGAATGGCTGTGGTGGCCAGTTGAATGGCAACCAGACTTGTTCAATCCATCCATTCTCATAGTCATGCACATTTAGAGTATGGCTTATGTAATTTGACAAAATAAGGTTAGGCACTTACCTATGCGGCCGTGGACGTGGTTTTTTTCAGGTTTCGGGACGAGGAATGCTGGATCTGCTCGCTGCTGCATCGTGCACATGTGTTGGAGCTCCTCTTCATTGGCTGCTGCTGGCTACGAGACCTTGAGACCCGTTTCCCTGGTGGTGAATGCTACATGCACCGGTTTCGTGAGCTGCTAGTGTCTTCATGGTATGTGCTCAAGCTGGATCAGCTGCTACATGATTCCTGTAGGACATCCTGTAGTCGTTTCTCCTTCTGGGGTGCATGCTGAAATAAACGAAGTCACGTTCATAGGTGAAGGGTCTTGAGGTCGCCTTGACAGGTGAACTGTGCGAACCTCTAAATGCCTTATTTTTTATTTGAAAAAACAAATTATTATCTAAAAAAATAGGGTTCTGGTATGACTGTGTAGGTATATTCGACCAGATGGGAGCAATGGTTGTGAAAGGAGGTGAAACAAGTGGAGGATGGAAGAAAAGAGTGGTTGCATGCCTCCTCAACGGGCTTCAAGCTTCAAATCCTTCTCCATAATCGATTTTGGCCCGCCCAAAAGCTCTACATGATGTTTCCTGTAGAAATATAGAACTTCCTGTAGAAAGTCCTGTAGCTTCCTGTAGAAGGCTGAACCATGACCAGATTGTGTCCGAAGCTTGGGAAAAATTAGTGTTGATGGGGGGAGTGTATGTGAGGCTTCCTGGTAGCTTGGTAGGGACCCTTGTCCTTGAGTTGAGAGGCCTCCATTTTGCATTGTGTTCCTGCAACCTGCAACAATTTCCAGAGATTAAGCTTGTTTGTTTTTCCTCTATTTCTTCCTTCTTCTTCTTTTTCCTTTTTCTTTTCTCTCTTTTTTTTTCTTTTTTTTTTTAAGAGACAGCAGGAGCGCCTCAATGAGGTTTTCACCCCTACTATCTGCCTTGGGTGCCTCAGAGAGGGTTTCACCCAAGGATCTTTTTATT
This sequence comes from Pinus taeda, assembly GCA_000404065.3. NCBI lineage: Eukaryota > Viridiplantae > Streptophyta > Pinopsida > Pinales > Pinaceae > Pinus > Pinus taeda. The sequence continues at coordinate 9,962 of APFE031648778.1, read as the reverse complement.
CCAATTCTTTTTTCAGAGAGACAGCAGGAGTGCCTCAATGAGGTTTTCACCCCTACCATCTGCCTTGGGCGCCTCAGAAAGGTTTTCACCCAAGGATATTTTTTATTGCATTCCTTTTTTCTCTGTTTTTTTTTTTTTTTTTTTTTTTAATGATGCTCAAGGTGTGCCCAAAACAGAGGCAGAACCCTTCTCTATGACCACCACTGATTTTTCCACACTTTTGATGAACTCTTGCCTCGAAAGAGGTTTCCTGTAGATCTTTAGTCGATGCCGATTGACGAGCATGGGGATGGCTTCTTCATCAATAGTCCGAATAAGGATAGAGCCATTATCATTACACTTCTCCACTGCATATGGTCCTAGCCATCTTGTCGTCAGCTTCCCTTTGAAATCCTTATGTCTGGAATCATATAGCAGTGCCCAATCTCCTGGCTGGAATTGTTTGTCATTGAGGTGCCATTCATGCCATACCTTCCTCTGAAGTTGAATCACTTCTGAGTGGAGGAGGGCCTACATTCGGTGTTCATCTAACCCATTCAGCTGCATTAACCTCTCTTGTTGAGCATGGATGAGATCTAGGTCTAGCTGAGCTGCCATCCTCAATGTGTTGTACTCAAACTCGATTGACAACAAATCTCTCTTCCCATAGACCAGCTCATAAGGTGTGAAATTGGTTGTGGTCTTCCAAGTGGTGTTGTAGGCCCAAGTGGCCTCAACCAGGCGATCTGCCCAATCTTTTCTGCTGCTGCTCACCACCTTAGTCAAAATCCCTTCTAATGCTCTATTGGTGACTTCCACTTGCCCATTTGCTTGAGGATGATATGGGGTGGAAGTCCTATGCTTGATCTTGTGATGAGAAAGCATGTCTTCAATCAAGTTGGAGGTGAATTGGCTTCCTTGATCGGTGACTAACTCTCTTTGGTAGCCAAATTTGTAGAAAATGTTTTCTCTTAAAAACTTAGCCACCTTTTCTCTTGTTGTTGCTTTGATTGCCTTGGTTTCTGCCCACTTTGTTAGATAGTCTGTGCACACAATGATGTAAGACCTTTGCCTTGAATGAGGGTTGATAGGACCCACAAAATCCATACCCCACTTCTCAAATTGCTCAAGAGTCACTTGAGGTTGGAGAGGCATTTTGTCCCTTGGAGTCGGTTTCCCCATCCTTTGGCATCGGTCACATTGGTTGATATATCTTCTGACATCTTGATGAAGAGTGGCCCAATAGTAGCCTGCCTATAGAATTTTGAAGGCAGTCCTCTTGGCTGCAAAATGTCCTCCACAAGGCCCATCGAGACAGGGTAGGAGGATGTCAAAGACTTCCTCCTCCCTTACACAATGCTTTAAGATCTGATCGGGCCAAGTTTGAACAGGTTGCGCCCAATCCAAGTGAATGAGGCACTCTTCCTCACGATTCTGCTCTTCTCCTTTCAGGATAGATGCGGAGGGAACTATGCTGAGACTAGATAGTTTGCTATATTAGCAAACCACTGAGAGAGTACTGAGATAGCAAACAGATGTTCATCTGGCATCTGGTCATCCACTGTTCCTTCTTCACCTGCAGGCAATTCCAATCTAGACAAGAAGTCAACAACAACATTTTCTTTACCTGGTTTGTCAATGATAGTCAAATCAAACTGCTACAACAAAAGTAACCATCTAATAATACGAGCATTCACATCAGGCTTATTCATTAAATATCTAATTGCAGCATGGTTAGTATGTACAAATGTTTGATAGCCAGTGATGTAGTGTCGGAACTTGTTCAGGGAATGGATCACGGCTACGAACTCTTTCTCAGTTACCGTATAATTCATTTCTACCTTGGATAAGTTTTTGCTGACAAAGTATATGGCATATGGATGTTTTTCTTCAACTTGTCGTAAGGCTGCCTCTATGGCTTTGTTTGAGGCATCAGTGTGGATGTGGAAAGGTAGGGCCCAGTTTGGGCCTCTCAAAATTGGGGTGGACACTAACTTATCCTTTAATTCAATCAGAGCCCTCTGGCAGTCATCAGACCATTTAAACTCAACACCTTTTGCTAAGAGGCCAAACAATGGCGAGGCTAGCTTACTAAAGTCTTTAATGAATCTTCTATAATATCCCGCTAAGCCTAGGAAACTCCAAACATCTCTTACCTTCTAAGGAGGTGGAACCTTTTTGATGATAGAAATTTTATTGGGATCCACCTGTAATCCTTGGCGAGAAATGGTATGACCTAACATGGTCCCTTCAGTCATCAGGAATTCACATTTTTCATGGCTGAGGGACAGGTTCATCTCAATGCACTTGCTCAAAAATTTTCCTAGGTTGGACAAGGCTTCTTGGAAGCTAGACCCGTAAGGAGTAAATTCATCTATATAGATTTCCACCGAATCATGGACCAACTCGGCAAAGATGCTTAATACAGCTCTCTAGAAAGTGGCAGGAGCATTACATAGCCCAAAGGGAAGGACATGGTAGGCAAAGGTACCCCATGGACAAGTGAAGGTGGTCTTATCTTGGTCTTCCGGGCTGATTTGGATCTGATTATACCCGTTGAACCCATCTAGGAAAGAGAAAAATATCTTCCCTGCCAGTCCATCCAACACTTGATCTATGAGAGGTAAAGGGAAGTGGTCTTTCTTGGTGGCTTTGTTCAGTTCTATGTAGTCCACACAAATTCTCCATTTCCCATTTTTCTTGGGTACCAACACCAGAGGGGAAACCCATTCGCTATCCGAGATGGGGTAGATGAATCCTACATCCAACAATTTTTGCACTTCTTCTTTAACAATGTCCTTGAGGGCTAGATTCATTCTCCTCTGAGGTTGCCTGACTGGTTTATAGTCCTCCTTAATGTAGATATGATGGGTACAGACCGACGGATGGATTCCCTTCATTTCCTTGTAGCTCCAGGCAAAAACCTCCAAATGGTGGGTCAAGAGGTTGCATAGCTCCTTTTCCTGAGAGGGAGAGAGAGAGGAGCTGATCTTTAAAGTTCTTTCAGGGCCAAACTCCACATTCTTAACTCTGGGAGTGGTCGGATCAGTCGGACATAGGTCCACTAAAGCATTGGCTTGGGTATCTTCCACCAACTCTTCCAAGGATAGTGCACCAGGGGGAGGATTTTGGATTAAGTTCTCAATCAAATCATCCTCAATTTGAGGACCTCCCTTGGTGGTCTCTACTGTGCATAATGGTGCAGAGTAGACCTCATCCTCTTCTCCTTCTTCCAACCAGAGGGGTAAGTCATGTTCTAGCAGAGGTTGGGCAGGAGGGTATAGGACCAGTTGTTTGGACATAGGCCCATTTTTGATGGTTCTGCTTCCGGCTCAACAACTGATGTAAGCATCTGCAGTAGCCAGCTAAGGCCTTCCCAAAATGAGGGGATATCCCGTGAGTTTTTCCTTTGGCTGAAGGACCAAAAAGTCCGTAGGGTACTCCCAGGAGTCAACAGAGACCAAGACATCTTCCACAATCCCTTCGGGAGTCACAGTGGAGCGGTTTTCCAATTGCAACACTGTCGAGGTCTTCCTTAAGGAACTCTGAAGGTTGAACTTAAGCATGGTGTCCCTAGTCATCACATTAATGGCGGCCACTAGATCAATCCAAGTGTGGGGTATGATGGTGCCATTGATGTGAACATCAACTACAGGACTCCCAGGGTCCAAATAATTTGGACAGATTACTTGCCCGAACATGAGATCGGACAGTTGTCCTATGACATTGATGGTTGAGGCATCTTTCTTTCGCCTGCCTGGGTGCCTGAAACACTTCTCCTTAATCAATTTGTTGTATATCGGTACATCTTTTATGGCCTGGAGAAGTGGTATTTTCACACACAATTGCTTGAGTTCTCCCAGAATCTCATCCTCTTCTGGGTTGGGTTGTGTGGTTACTGTGAGTCGCTCAGGAAAGGGTGGAATGGCTTGGGGTTCATGTTCCTGTTTCTCTTCCTCCTCCTCCAGGGGAGGAGGTTGGCGCTCTGGAAGGACCTTCCCAGATCGCAGGTTGATCTCCTGGATCTCCACAGCATAGGTAGGGCATGTTGTTTCCCCAGTATATACCTATTGGGCCTGTCTGTTGTTGGTGTTCAGGTTTGGTTGAGCAGGCATCTGGGGTTTTCTTGGAGGAGCAGGAGGTAATGGTTGTGGTTGAGCCGGTGGTGGAGGCAGAATGGCGGGGGGGGGGGTGTATTGGGGCCTCCACCCCGGTTGAGGTGCAATTCCACTGAGGTTGTGGCTGGGCATGAGAGTGAAACAAGTGAGAAGGAGGTTGAGTGTGGTATGGAGATGGATAAGACCACAGAGGAGGTGCGGACCAGGAAGGATGAGCAGGAGGGCCCCAAGAAGGTATATGAGCGGATTGGTTGGGGTTAAAATAAGCTTGGGATGTCCCTTGCATCCCCTGCTGGTAAGGTTTGGGTCCATGCGGCCTCCTTTGGTTGAGGAAGTAGAGAGGTTCAATAGCCACCTCAGTCCCTAGGTACATGGCTTTAAATCTAGGCAAGGTAGGGCATTGGTTGGTGAGGTGGTCTTCCTCACAAACGAAACATACCTCTACTGAGTGGAATGGGCACTCATTCTTGGGATGCTTCCTCATACATCTAGGACAAAAAATGGCGAAAGCCCTCTCAACTTCTTCTTTCTTTTGCTGAATTCGGAAGGTATCAAGTTGCATGGCAATAGTCTGTCTCATTTCACTCTTGAGGTCTTCCATCTGGTTAGCAAACTCATGCTTGGAGAAAGAGGTACTAGTTGAAAGATGATTCCCCCTACCTCTCTTTCGGGCCGCCCTAGAATGGTTTCTAAACACGGTCTTTATGTCCTCATAAGGTAGTTGGTAGATGTCTCCTCCAGCTAGCATGTGAAGGGTGTCCAGAAGGTCTTCAGGGACTCCTCGGAACAGAACCAGCTTCAGAGATTCCGGGTCAAGTGTGCACCTGGCCCTTTTATAACTGAGTTGGAACCTTTTGTTTATAGTCTTCTAAAGGTTCATCGCTTCCCATAGTCATCCAAAAGATTTCTCCCTTAGTTTCCTTGGATCTGCAGTAGTCCTGATATTTGGCATTGAAAGCTTGCTGCATCTGAGCCCAAGTGGTGATACTGTTTCCAGGTAACCCGATGAACCAGCATAATGCCACGTCCTTGAGGGTAGAGGGAAAGAGTTTCAACTTTTGCTCATCCTCAGCATAGTCATAAGTTCGACAAAGGACAACAAACTCAAACAAGAAGGTATCAGGGTCTTCCGTAGTCAGTCCATGGAAGTGAGGTAGAGCAGAGGGACTTATGTTTTTCATTTTCATGTCTCCATTGGTCTCTCAGATGGGAAAGGCACCTTCTATTCTCTCATCTTCCCTTCTACCGTTTCAGTTTTCAGCCATGGCTTCAAATGGAGTGTTCTCTAACTCTTCTTCTGTTATAGGATCTTCGTATATCTCAGGAGGTTCACCTATAGGTTCTTCTGGCTCACTGTCACCAGAGAAGAAAGAAGGTTGACTTAGTGATGTGGTGGGGGTGTTGGGTAAGAATTTTCCGGTTTTATCTCTGTTCCTACGAGGCATGAAATGGAAAGACTTTTGATTGCTTTTTCTTTTTTTCTCTGCTGGTATCTGCAAAACTAAAATAGATTGAACTGCAACTAACTATATTGCTGAAATGAAAATGCGGAATTGAAATGAAAGCAGGAAAGGACTAATCTATTTTTCTCAAATGAAATTGCAGGAATGAAGTGCTAAGCTACACTTGTAGAATTGAAATTGCAGAATTGAAATGCTAAGCTACGCTTGCAGAATTGAAATTGTGGAATTGAAATGCTAATCTACGCTTGCAGAATTGAAATTGCGGAATTGAAATGCTAATCTATGAAAGTAGGAAATTGCAGAATGGAAATGAAATAAACTACTTAGCAGAAGGTTGTAGGATAAAATAGAAGAAAAGAAACAATCACCAATACTCTGACGCTTCCCCAGCAACAACGCCAAAAAGATGGTGGGCTCCAGTATTGCAGCAATAATGCTGCAACTCCTGGGACTCCCTTCTTTACTTTATCAACCCGGTTGTTCGTAACAAACTTGGAAGCGACGGTGTTGTATGCACAAGTACTAGCTCTTGTCGCAGCTGTCACTTGGTCAGCTGGCACAAGTCCACTAGGAGCTTAAGCCAACTTCTATGAGCTCTTAGAAGAATCTTTTTAATTGATGGATGAAAGATAACTCGAAGAAAGATAATATATTTGCGAAAAGAGATTGAAAATCTGGACGAAAGCGCAAACCCTAACAAACCCTAATTCTACCAGCTAGTCCTACTGATGCAAAGATGAGCATGTAAACTACTGAAAGAGACGCCATTACTTCTATGAAGGTAAAATACATGTGTCTAGATTACATCTATCCTAAGAAAACATCTTTTTGTAATTTTGATTAAGTTGTCAGTTTCATCATGCATATGCTTTCACTGTTCTTTACTGTGCAGGGGTGGATCAAGGAGGAGGAATGCTTGGAAAAGGTTGGGAAGTTTCAGAGAGGGTCTAATGAGTCCCCAACACCCTTCCAGAGAGTTTCACAAAGTTTGGCTATCAAGAAACCTAATTTGTGAGCTTCTACAGGAAGTCTGCAGGGGTTCTACAGGATGTTCAGAGATTTCTACAGGATGTTCAGAAATTTCTACAGGATGTTTAAAAAGTGGATTTTAGAGGATGGGTGAGTGAGGGAAGATGCATGAATGGACAGGGAGGTAGGATAGGGGCTTGGAGTGACCCAGAGACTGGTGGGTGGAGTGGTGAGAAGGTGTAGAAGGCTGACTTGGCTTAAAGAAGGCTAAGGCAATGATTGAGCAAGTAGGTAGGGCTACATGGGAAAAAGGACAGATGGGAGATGAGGAACCTAGCTAGGAGATGGAACAAGTGGCTCAGATGAAGCTTAGGTGATTGAAAGAGTGGTGGAGATGCTTTGCATGGTGTACATTCAACCGAATCAACAAAGTCTTGCAAATGATCAAAGTCCTAGCTAATCTAGTCTAACTATCAATAACATGAATGAACAGCTTTATTTGGAAAGAAAACCATGTACATCAACTATGCAAAGAAACATTTCAGAGATCTAAACCCATAACTAATTTCTACAAAGGAAAACAGTACATTAAGGATTGCATGGTCAAGCAAACTAGTGTTTTTGTTGGGGCAGCACTGTTTCTTCAATTCCAGCCCCTGATCCAATAAGGATGAGGTGAAACCGAGAGTGTGGTTGTCCCTTTTCTTTGGAGCTTTTCTGTTATTATCTTACCAAAACACCTAAAGCAATTCTATTCATAAACAATGATCTATCCAATCAACACAACTAAATCTGCCTAACAGAAATACGTTTCAAATGCATAAAGGGAAACAACGATGCATAAAGGAAAAGTAACAGTACAGAAAGCAAGCCCTAGGCTCTCAGGTTGGGCCCAACCCTGAGAACTATGGCTCCTAGAGAAAACTCAGAGTTGATATAAAATCGGAGTGCTTCTCATTATCAAAAAATAGTCATAAGACTTATGCGAAAATGGCTACAAGATAACAAGCTAAAGCTAACAGCACTGTGGTGCAAAATATGCAATGGTTTCAAAAGTCCCTTATGAAGGCTGAGGCCTCAAAATTTATACATCATGAGGGCCCTAGCTGGCCTCCTAAATCTATGGGACTCGGTTGTCCAAACTGTGAGTTAGACAGTCCCTTCCAAAATATACTTGGTTGCCTTCTAGATCCGGTTTTGGTGGCCTTTGGAGCTCGGAGTTGGGGGTGAAGATCCCGAGGAAGGGTTATTTAATGCCATAGACAACTCCCCTATGAATCCTCACCTCAGGCTGCACTATCTTCTAGCCCATGATTGCTCGGTTTTGCTCCAACATGTGTCAAAAGAACCTGAAATGAGCACGTGTTAGCCACCTAGGAAGAGTGACTACCCTTATTCGTACAAATGACATAAACACATTGAAAATAATGCATAAGATATGAAAAATGAAGGATTGAACAAGGATTGAACAAGGATAATTAGGCCAAATGAGCCCAACAAGTTACCAATTTTGGGGCTCATCAGGGAGCTATAGTTTTCACACTCTTTTGAGTGATGTGTTTCCCACATGAAGGCAGAATTATCACCATTGACCAGCTTTCATTTCCCTGTCCAAATATGGCTTCTAATCAACCATCTTCCCTAAATGGTCCTTTTGTACCAATGGTATCATCCCCACCATGGGTCAATTATGTGGCTGCCCATTCCATTCCTACGTCAACTGATGATCAATTCAATGATGTTGTACATCATGTACTGGGGGCATTGAAACCAGATCTCTCCTTCATGACCTCTTATGAGTTGTGAACCAAGGATATGATGATAGTTCCTTGTCTTGTGTCAACCTCGTTAAAAAATGAAACCAAGCATATGAGGATAGTTCTTTTACTGTGTCAACCTCGTTAAAAAATGAAACAAGTATATGAGGATAGTTCTTTTACTGTGTCAACCTTGTTAAAAAAATGAAACAACTCCCACGAGGACAGTTCCTCATGTTGTGTCAACCTCGTTAAAAAAATGAAACAAGGGTCTATGAGGATAGTTCCTTGTCTTTTGTCAACCTCGTTAAAAAAATGAAACAAGGGTCTATGAGGATAGTTCTTTTACTGTGTCAACCTCATTAAAAAATGGAATAGCTCCCACAAGGATAGTTCCTTGTCTTGTGTCAACCTCATTAAAAAATGAAACCAAGGATATGAGGATGGTTCTTTTACTGTGTCAACCTCATTAAAAACTAAAACAGATCCATGAGCATAGTTCCTTGTCTTGTGTCAAGCTCATTAAAAAATGAAACAAGGTCCCCCAGAGAAAAGTTCCAATTCAAGTCTTTGAGTAGATCTCATAAAATCCCAGTTGAGTCTTTCACTTGATCTCGTATATGAACCTTCATTCCATCCACCTCATTTCCACTATTAGTCTACTTAGGTGAATGTAATGAAGCTTGGGGGGCATGCAACTAGTGGTAAATTTAAGTTTCCTTGTAGGTTATGTGAAGGGAATCACCTCATTCACCTTTGTCCCTATCTAGACAAAGCCAGGAAGGTGTTGGATAACTGTCCTGTTTCACCGCAACGACTTCTGTCTGGTTACAGGAGACTCTCCCTTTCATCATGCTAGGGGCATGTAAACCACTTTCAAGCATATTTTTTCCTCGTTTCAATCTTGTGTAAAAATGAAACCAGTTTCAAGAAAAGTTTTTCCTCATTCCAATATTATGTAAAAATGAAACCAGTTTCAAGCAAAGTTCTTCCTCGTTTCAATCTTGTGTAAAAATGAAACTAGTTCCTTTTCATTTTAAGCTTGTGTAAAAATGAAACTGAATCCAAGCATAGTTCCCTATGGTTCAAGCTTGTGTAAAAATGAACCCATTTCCATTTTAACCCTTGTTACACAGTAAAATGTCACTGCCATCATGTCAGTCTCCCTACTGTGCCATAAAACCACATTCACCTCGCTTATGCTCCCTAAAATGGCTAAAAACCCTCTTTGCCTAAGTTAATTGAATCATCGCGTCTTTTTATTAAATAACCGCGCTGACTAGCGGAGGATGATGTAACTACTACGCTGCCAGCGCGGAAGCACACGTGTTTTCCGCGCTGGTCCAATTTCACGGACAACGTGCCCTCTGCTTGTATCATTGTGCGCTGACCAGACCTCTTCTATAATAGATTTGTGATGCCAGCGTGCCAGCCCAGTTTTGCACCCGCGCTGATCCTGTTTAGGCGAGTTTTTTCTAACAGCTAGCCTTCCAGATGTCTCCAGACTTGGCTGTTAGCATTGTTGAGGTCGCCATCCTTTCTCTGGCATGTCTGTTCGACTGATCATCCACTTATCTTGGGGGAAAGCTCATCCTTTACCTATTCATGGATACTCCTTCTCCTTTATAAGCCTCCTCCATTGCCCATGAGCAGCTAGTTTGGAACATATAGACTTT
>APFE031648777.1:3477-24952 GCA_000404065.3 Pinus taeda | reverse complement strand
AACAATGATGGTGTTGGATAATGTTTCCACTGATGCCTCATCAAATCACTGAGAAAAAAAGAAAAATGAGGACTCAGGTCAAAATCTCAATGAGGTGCATGAGTCCCACTATTGGGTTGAAAACCTCTTGGGGCAGCCAAATGGTTTCAAAAAAAGAAGAAGAAAAAAGGAAATAAAATTATCCCTAGTTGAAAACCTCTCTTGAGGCTCCTAGGGAAAGTAGCTTGGAGGAAAACCTCTCAAAGGCAGCGTAGTTGTTTAAAAAAAAAAATCATGAAAAAATTATGTTTGCAGGTTAGCAACAAGGACAATTAGAGAACAAAGGAGGATAAAAAAGGGACGTATTTCACTCACATTTTTATTTTCCCAACTATTGTCATTCATAACTACTCCATTTCATTCATTTTTTTCACTCCTTTGCTTTATTTTATAGGGGGACTGCGTTTTCTACAGGATCCCCTGTAAACTTACATGATCCCTTGAAAATCGATAGTATGATCGTATAGGAATTACAATGGCTGAGGAATCCTACAGGAAGTGAACCTAGGGAAAGAAAATGACCTTCCATGTCAAAATAGTGACATCAATACATCATAACTTCATCACCATACCTATCTTCACTTTCATCACTCCTACATTCACCATAAAAAATCAGTTTCACAGTCTTCAAGAGAAAACACATAAAGAAAAAAATGAAATAGAGAGTAGTAGGGAGCAACACCTGAGTATTTCTCATTTCTCCACACTCCTAATCCTCCTCTCAATCCATGTCACCATCCTCAAAATCCCAACAGAGTGTATGATCAAAAATTCTGAGGGAGAAGTAGCTACAAGACATCCTGTAGGAAATCCTATAGTAGCCTATCCCACAGAATACAAATCATGATTGCAACAAGCTTCCAGCATGATGATCCAAGAGCAAAAGGATCTCCAAAGTAGCAACAACACCAACATCTTCAACACTAGGTACCTGCACATTAAAGGAATCATCAAAGATGAATAAGAGAAGGGAAGGAAAAGTAGCATGCAACCAACACACAACAAGCACCTTCGGTCTTCAACAACTACAGCAAGGTATTAGCACCACAGGTAAGTATCTCGCTTCACTCTCTCATTTGCATAATGTATTCAAAATATGTAAAGGTTACGAGTAAGTTGGTTTATAAATGAAAGGTGGCCAGTTAACTTGGCCACCTTCATTCAATCGATGAAGACAAAATAGTTGGTCCTCCCACACGTGGTAGCAATCAAGTCAAAAAAAGAGAAGAGAAGGAAAAAAACAGCTAAGTGTACGGAGGCATGAACTGGGAATTGATTACGAGGAGAGGCAAATGATGAGGTGGTAGTGGGGACCAATGATCCAAAAATAGAAAATGTACCTCCACTACCAGCACACCACCTCATATAACTTGTGCATAAGAGGAAATACTTGTTGATCCCCATGCACTAATGCATTCACTTCCTCGAGGCTCACTCTAGCAAAGTCACTCTCATACCCAGGCGACCTATAGAAGAATAAAATTCCATATGTCTCCTATGTAGGACTTCCTACATGATTGCATAAAAAATCCTACGGGATTGCACAAAAATCATATAGGACATAGACAAACAGTCTACATGACTGGATGAGAGGAGTTTCATTGGGGAAAACACGGGGGTTGGATACAACAAACACTATGAAGAAGTAGGCTTTATAATTACTTCCCTTTTCCAATGTGAATTGAATAGAAAATTGCCTAGTGGTGAGTGAATTTGGTAGTTGTGTAAGGGAATTGTCTCTAGAGTTCTTTTAGTTATTTTCTTCTCCATTCAAAAAAATTGTGTTCACCATCTCAGCTCCTCCAAATTCACCAAAAAAATGATAGGGGGATTTAATACAAGGGAGCTCATTAATACTGTGAGAATCCACCAACACCCTTAGGTGTTAGAAATATTCACAAGGCATAAGTGGATGGTGTATTCTGAAAAATTAAGAGGGTATGATGATTAAGTGGCCGGATATTTTTCTCTCTCCCACATGCGACTGACCACAATTCATATTGTTGTGGTGAGAGGCCTCTCCATAGAGCTCACCCCTAAACTCATAAGAAGAATTACCAAACTTCCCTTAGGAGTGCCTTTGAATAAGGAAGACAATGGAGATAGCTAGATTGCCAAGAAGAAGTTCTTTTTAGAAGGAGAAGTGCCCATTGAGGACAATAATGGACTAAGGAGGGCAAGCCTACCATACCCCTGGAATGGGGTAAGCTATCACCTTATCAAATACATATAATGTGAGGGTAGGTATAGTGTGGTTTATTACTATCACTTTAGGCTTCTTGAAGAATTGAGGTTTGGAACAAAAACACCTCCTCACAACAGGGTCAGCATACCATACTTCCTTCTACAAATAATGATAGACACAAGCATAAAGGTGCAGGAGGGAAACCACCAACAATTAGCCCACAATGGGCTAATTAGGATCATCATAGAAGATGCCCTCCCAAACCTCAGAATTCATATCCAATGGGAAATATTCAGAGACATGCATACAGAGGAGGATATCGAAGCTGTCACATATGACATTATGTCCTACTGTCAGTGAAATGGATGAGGAAGAAATTGAACAAGAAGCAGAGGGGAAAGGAGATGAGACAGATGAGGAGGAAATAGAGGAGAATGAGAAGGTAGGTGATGAGGAAATAGAGGAAGATGAAAAAGAGGAGATTGATAGAAAAGATGAGGATCTAGAAGGAGAAGAATAGGGGAAAAACATAGAGGAAAAGGGCAATGGAAAAGAGGAGGCATAAGACAAGGAATATTCACCTAGGGTGTTTCTAGAACCCACTAAGATAGAATCAACAACTTCCCTCACTACTCTTAGCACCCATATCAAATAGAAAGGAAAAAGAGAGAGGTATATCCCCTTCTATTTCAGGACAAGGAAAAGCACAAGAATAAGGTAGCGGAAACCCCAAACACCAGCCAAAATTTCCATTGTAATTGAGGACTTACCTAAATAGCAGGAGAAGAGTCCTCCTCCTAAGTCTCCTATGACCTATGTGAGAAGGCCTATAACTAGATCCACCTCATCCAAATGAAAATAAATCCTACATGATACACAACAAGACCTACAGGAAGAAGAAGCAGTCCTACACGACACTCTACTAAATCTACAGAAGACTCAAAGATTGGATAAGGAGGGAAGCCAATAGCAAGAAATTAAGGAAGAAAACATAGAGCTAAGGGAACCTAGCCCCAACCTAACCTTAACTCCTACTACATATTTATTGAAGGGGGTGAGGTCATTCCACAAAAAGTTATCATTCCATTATTCTTTGAGCTTGGGAAGGAGAGAGCCAAAAATCATTGATGGATGCAGATTTCCAAATCCAAGGGGGTGGAAGGCATTGGTCACATGGAGGATAAGCTCAAGGAGATGGGCAGAGAACTAAGTAGCTTGAAAGACAAAGAGGCCATAATGAGAAATCAGTTAGAGACAGAAAATGTCTGGTTGAAAGGACAATTGCAAGAAGGAGAGAACCAATTGGCATGTATGTCTAGTCTCTCTTTCGAAGAAATCCAGTACAGGATGCCAGCTAAATCCTATGTTGTATACATTAAGAAATAGTGACTATAACTCCAGATCATCACCCTAGCACAAAGTGGTGCTATGCCATTTCATGATTATACACAGTTCATTGATCTTTCTGATCAAATTACACTGGAAGATAGGGCCAAGATGTCTAAATTTTATTTGCATAACATGGCCTTAACAGAAATGAATGTACGGGACCCTAATGCCAAGCTAGGAGATTTACATTTGATTTCTTTGGCATCATGGATAAACCATGAGGAAGAAAGGGTTGTAGAACTAAAGAAGAGATTGGAAAAAGAACAAACAGAGCCTCTTATAATCAGAGCTGAGCAATCCAATCCAATGGCCCTCAGCAGTACAAATAATTTAATTGCAAATGATCCTTAGCTTGCACCTAGGTATGTTACTACCCAAGAGAAATCAATTACACACTTTGGGGACATGTTCAGGTTGTTAGGGGATGACATCATACAAGCTTTCCTGAGGAGATGGAACACATTTCCATACAATTTAAAGATAAGAGAGTACCACTCTCCTCAAATAATGAGAGAAGTAACTAACAAGATACCTATGTACAAGCAATCTATGCAAAGGTTCAAAGTCAATTTTATTGGATTGAGACTAAGTCCACTAGTGCTCTTAGGGATGCTAGAAGGAAGGAAGGAAGAAGAAGAAAAGAGGTAGTGGGAGGAGGTAGAAAAGAAAGCACGTTTCTATGAACAAGAAGAGGAAACCGCAACAAAGGCATGGGATATTAGGGAGGCCACTAGATCTATGAAAGACATGGATATTCATTAAGTTTTTCAAAGGAAAGAAACACTTTCAGTATGGGGTGATGATGAGCCTCATCATTGGGTAATTATATGGGCCTTAATTCACCTCCTAGCTTAGTTAAACTAACTATTCCCACAACTTATTACATGTTTTGATTATATTTTTTTTAATGACATGAGTTAAAGTGGGATATTATGCCTAGTGGAAAAATATGCATTGAATGTAGGTTTGGAAGAGAAAATCAAGGAATTTTCAGAAGACCAAGTTTTTAAACTCAAATGGGACAAGGGAGAGAGGTTGTAGGAGGTAAATTCTCCTCATTTACTCCTCCTCCATTCGAATATTCCTCCATTAATCACACCAGCTCGGAGTGCAAGCATCCAAGTCATGAAGATTAGAAGGTAACCAAGCAAGTGATAGACAAAGAGTTAGTTCATCTGAATTTTGGGAGCCAAGCCTCCCTAAATTTAAGGAAGTCGTTGGATAATTTAGTTGTATAAGTAGAGAGGTGTAGAGCCTCATTAGGATTAAAATTCTTGTTGTAAAACTCTAGCTATTTTTGAGCTCCAGACTTGTGGAAGACTTTGATGTAATTTTCAGTTTTGGTAATAAGAATGAGATTTTTTTATTATTAAGTATTGAGTTAACTCAGAAGGTTGAAGCTCTTGGGTTAGGGCATAACCCTTACAACAAACGCTCCATTTGTGCCTTACTTGACTACAATGTTAGAACTGATAAAAGAGGCACAACAAAGGTATCAGTAGGTGTCCTGGTCTCACTTCTTCCTTTTGGGATCATGATTTGAGGAAAAGACCCTTATGCAGCCTAGAAAGACAAATTTCCATCTCTTTCATGATATTTAGAGTCTTTTGTACTTAAACTAGAATTTGTTAAGTTTTTCAAAGTAGGATTTCATTGCCACCTCTTCTATATTCATTCTTGCAGTAAATTTTATCCATGATTCCATGTTATTCAACAATTTCTTCATGCATAAGGTAGACAACTAGTTAATTCAATTATGCTTTTATAGCTCATGAGAATTCTTCTTCTTTACATGAATTTTGGAAATTACAAATGTTTGATGCAAAGCAGGTGCTTCAGAAGTAGAAAGAGCTCTCGTAGCAAGCAACCACCTTCCAACTTCATCCACCAATAGGCATTCCTTTTTTTCATTAAAACCTTCACCAATTTCATCATTTTACATAGAAATATCCTCAAGCATTTTCAGTGTATCCAACCATCTCCTAAACTTGGTTTTGGGTTGTCAATGATCCTAGTCCTTTTCTCACTCTATTCCACCCATAAACCAGCTTCCCTAAGCCTTCCATCCCCTCCAACACCCATTGATTTTCTCATGGTTGTATCCTGTAGAAATACAAGGAATCATGTAGGTTTCTAGTACACCTTGTAGGTTTTCCTGTAGTGTCCTGTTTTGAGACCGAATTAAGAGAAAACCTCTAGGAAGCCTCCCAAGCTCACCCAAGGGTCCCCCAAAACTTCCAACCATATCCTAAACCTTCTAGCCATCCACCAGCATTCCTAAATCACCTACCACATCAGCAAAAGAGATTAGTTTGCACAATCGATTTTCAATGAAAAGCATAAAAAGACAAAGCAGATTTATTACAGTCCTTTACATGCATAACAGTTGATGAGCTCCAGAAATGGGTAATTATATGGGCTCATTTTTTCTCCTAACTTCGCTTAGCCCACTATTCTCATTCATTTATTGCATTTTTTTTATTATATTTATGCTAATAGTGTGGATTGGGTTAGTCATTATGCCATGAAGTCTAATGTGTGTTTTATGCAGAATTTTTGTCAATTTTGAGACAAAGTCAAAGGTTTAATGAGCATTTTGCATCCAATATTTGAGGAATACAAGGGAGAGGATTTATAGGAGGGTGTCACCCTCCTTGATGACTCCCTACTTTGAATCCTCTTTCAGAACGCTTGGAGCACAAGTAGCCACATCAATGCATCAAAGAGGTAGCCGAGCAAATGCAGAATAACTATTGTCTATCTCAGGTCTTGGGAGCCAAGCCTCCTTGATTTTGTTGGAGTTGTTGGGAGACAAATTTGTATAAATAGAGAGGCCTAGGGCCTCATTAGGTTTTTGGATGTTAGTCAATTTTTCGCAGTTTTTTTGTAGTCTTTGCTCAGCTCATTTCGAGCTTACTGTTGTGGACAGTTTCATGTAGTGTGACTATGATTTTGGCAATGAAGATGAAATATTTTCTTAGCCAGCAATGAGCTACCTCAGAGGGCTAAATCCCTTGGGTTAGGGCCTAACCCAAGCTTCCCAACACCTCTTGTTTTGTATTTATATGTTTTGTTGCAGTTTATGAATTGGTTGCAGTTAGATAGATTTCTTTCTTGGTTAAAATAGGTTGCTTTTGCTGATTTACATAGCTATTTCCATTTCAGTTTGCTGAAGTAGGTTAAATAGTGTCAGGAAAAAGATACAAAAAGTCCACCAACAGAGCCTTGACCTCCTTTCCTCCCTTTTGGACCATGAGCTAAGGTCAAGACCCTTTTGTTGCCACAAAAACACAGTTTTTCCTTCTCCATGCAATTTCTGCTGTTACAGTTTGATTTAGAGGTTAATGCTTTGCTTCAGATCCATTTTTCCATACTCATTTCAATTTCTACAATAAATCTCTTTTCATGATTTCTTTTCCATATAGCATTGTTCAGCATCTTATTTTCCTAGATCAGAATCTAGGTTAACATAATATGCAATTCTTTTTTTGGTGCATCTAGTTTCTTTGCTTGCTTAGTTTCAGAGTTTGATTTGAAACTCTCTTGCAGTACACCTCTACTTATAATAAGTCAATAAATCAGCCATCACCAACTCTCTTTGCTACATGTTCCACAGGTCATTCACATCCCCTCATAAATCTTCCCTAATTTTCTGTACTTTTCTCATAAACTTTCCTCTCATCCATTAAACAATTCCAACCATCATTCGCTTCCCTAATCCTCCTTGATAAATCGCAGACACCTTAACATATGCTTATAGCCTTCTGATACACTTTCCAACCATTTTCGCACCTTAAAAACCTCTGAAACAACCCTCAACATCCTCCTGTAGATCTTGTTGTAGATCCTCTGCAGCCTCCTGTAGAATTTCCTATAGGTGACTTTTTGAAGTGTGATTGTAGGGAAAGCCTCCAGAAGGTTTCCAGAGACCTCGTAGGACCCCTCTATACCTTCCTACACCTCTAAAATTCCCAAATTCACCACCCATCACCACCTAATCATTGCCACATCCACAAACAAATAAATTACATGCATGACAATTTCACATAAAATACATAAAAACCCAAAAAGATGTTTTTTTCTCATTTCCTTATAGAAATAGCTTGAATAGATGTTTTTTTCTTCCTAAGTATGTGATGGCATTCATTTTATGGTTTTTCATCTCTCTTTCTGCAAAAGTAGGGTTAGTTGGTTAATAAGGGTATTCTAGGGTTACTTCACATTTCAGTCTTCCTTCTCTTTCTACAAGTAGAATAGCCTCTGTAGAGTAAGCTTTTGTTTCTTTCATCACATATAAAGCTTCTTCTATAATTCATAGAAGTTGGCTTGAGCTCCTAGTGATCTTGCACGAACTGACCAAGTGACAACCTATAGTAAGAACTAGTACTTGTGCATACAACATTATCGCTTCCAAGTTTTTTATGAACTACCGGATTGATAAAAGTAAAGTAGGAAGCCCCAGGAGTTACAACACTATTGTTGCAATACTAGTGCTCACCACTTTTTGGTGCCATTGATGGGGAAGCGTTAGGGTATTTTGTGATTTCTGCATTTCCTTACTTTCATTTCAATTATGTAATTTCAGCAAAAGTTGATTAGTCCTTTCAATTCTCTAATTTCCATTTCAACAAAAGTAGATTAGCCCTTTCAATTCTGCAATTTCCATTTCAGCAAAGGTAGATTAGTCATTTCCTTTCTTTCATTTCAATTATACAAATTCCTTTCAGCAAGTTCATTTTAGTAGTCGCAATTTGTTTGTTCAATCAATTTTAGTTTTGCAGGTACAAGAAGGAAAATAAGAATCACCCAAAAAGAGATTTCCTTTCATGCCTCTCAGGAACATAGACAACTCAGGGAAGTTCCTACCCAACCCCCCCACCACATCACAAAGCCACCCTTCTCTCTTCTTCGGTGGCAGTGATCTAGAAGAATGTTTAGGTGCACAACTAGATATATTTGAAGAACCTATAGGAGAAGAGGAGGAAGAAAACATCCCTCCTGAGAGAACAACTGAAAACATAAAGGCTAGGGGGAATGGAGAGAGAGAAGAGGGTACGTTTCCCATCTGAGAGACCAATGGGCACACTAAAATGAAGAACATAAGCCCTTCAACCCTACCTCACTTCCATGGATTGACTAAAAAAGATATTGACACCTTTCTATTTGAGTCTGTTGTTTGTCGAACCTATGACTATGCACAAGATGAGCAAAAGTTGAAACTATTTCCTTCTACTCTCAAAGATGCAACATTGCGCTGGTTCATGGGGTTACCTGGCAATAGCATCACAACTTGGGCTTAGATGCGACAAGCCTTTAATAACAAATATTAGGACTACTATAGGTCAAAACATACCAAGGAAAAAGTCTTTCGAATGACCATGGGAAGTGATGAATGTTTGGAATATTATGAAGAGAGGTTCCAACTCAGTTATAAAAGGGTTAGTTGCACACTTGACCTTGAATCTCAGAAGCTGGTCCTACTCATGGGAATTCCGGAAGACCTTCCAAACACCCTCAATTTACTGGCTAGGGGAGACATCTACCAACTACCTTATGAAGACATAAAGACTATTTTTAGAAACCATTCCAGGGTAGCTAGAAAGAGAGGTAGGGGGAGTCAACCCACAACCAGTACCTCCTCATCCAGTTCATCCCTCAAAGTTGAACTTGGAAACATGCTGGAGGACTTCAAGAATGAGATGTTGTAGACTCTTACCATGCAAATGGATACCTTGCATATCAAAACGAAACAAGAGGAAGCAGAGAGGGCTTTGGCCATTTTTTGTCCTAGGTACACTAGAAGGCATCCTAGGAATGAATGTCCATTGAACTATAGAGAGGTTTGTTTAGTCTGTGAAGAAGATCATTCTATAGATAAGTGCCCTTCCTTCCCTGGACTTAAAGTTGTATACGAAGGGGTTGAAGGAGCCACTGAACCACTCTATTTCATGAACCATAGGAGACCGCATGGACCTAGAACATACCAGCAGGGAATGCAAGGGACATATTAAACATACTAGAACCCCAATCCAGCCACTTCCATACCTTCTTGGGGTCCCCCTACTCATCCTTCTAGGTCCACACCTCCTCCTTGGACATATCCATCTCAATATCATGACCAACCAGCCGCTCATTCATTTCACTCATATGCTCAACCACAACCTCAGTGGAATGCATCTCATCAGGGGTGGAGGCCCCAACATAACTCTCCTCCCGCTCTTTTGCCTCCACCACCTGCTCAACCGCAACCTTGCCTCCTGCTCCACTAAGGCAACCCCAAATTCCTTCTCAACTGAACCCGAACCAAAACAACAAACAAGCTCAACAAGTATATAGTGGGGAACCATCATGCTCAACCTATGCTATGGAGATTTAGGAGATTAACCTATGATCTAGGAAGGTTCTCCCAGATATCCACTCTCCCCCTAAGGAGGATGGGGAAGATAAAGAAGAAAATGAACCAAAAGAAATTCTACCCTTTCTTGGAATATTATTCGAGACAACACAACCCACCCCAGAGGAAACTGAACTTCTCGGAGAATTGAAACAATTATGTGTAAAGATACCACTTGTCGAAGCCGTAAAGGATGTGCCTATATAGAATAAAATGATCAAAGAGAAGTGCTTCAGGCATCTAGGTAGGTGTTGAGTCCCAAACTTACATCTTCCCTATATACCTTTTTAGCATTTTTCTCTAGTTACCTAAACCTCCAAGCTATCAATTGATTGCATATTAGTTTAAAAAGAACATATGAATGGTTTCCTAACTATCTCTTGTGACTGCTTCTTGATTTAGATTTTTGCTTAGTCAGCTACGAAATCTTGTCACTTTTCACAGCCTTTTTGTTGAAGTCTATGTTATAGGTGTCTACTGGAGAATCGGGCCACATGGGCAAGCTGCAAATGATGTGGACATGGAACATGTCCCCTTGGTTCAACCAAATCACTCACAGAAGACCGTGGTGAAAGCCAGTCAAACGGTGGTCAACACTAAGAGTTTTGTGGTGGCAGGACTCTATTTTTCATCATGAGGAGAATTGCGTGGCAAGATCCTAAATCTCAGGAGGTGTGCTAACACCTAGGGACTGCCCTGTGAACCAAATCTAATAGCCACCCTCCTTGGATTTATTTCTCACATCTACCATACTGCTAGATTTCTAGATATGGTCATTTACGTGTCTGTCTACCAGTGCAAATCTTAGGAATTAGTTATGTTATTTCCTATTGTAAATAAATCATCCTCATATACGTATAGACTAGTTTTTGATATGTAATCTTGACTATTTTACGAGCCATCATGCAGTGACTTAGTCCTTATGTTATGAATATATTTCAATATATGAGAAGACACTGCTTTTAAGTTCAAATCCGTGATTCATTTCTGATTGGCCAAGGTTGCAGAGGGCCCCTGTATACCAAGGTTCTGTAGTTACTGTATACTTTCATGTTTTCTTCATTTACGCTCTTGATGCCATAGTTGTTTGCTTGTATATATTACATTGCTCATGGTATTCATGTTGATTGTTTTGAATAGTTTCTTTTACGCTTTCTAATGACTGTCAACTCATTAGTGTTTTCATTTCAGGTTCTAATAGATAGCTCAAGCAAGTGCACATAGCTTTTTGATGACTAATGACATGATGGAATTATCTTGTCCTTCTGCTGATTTGTTTTCTTAGTTCTAATTCCAGCACTGTTTATTTCTTTCAATTTTGCTTTGTTCATTTACTTTTCGGCAAGATAGATATTAGACTATTCATGTCACTTTCAGTTACCTCCTATAGCCAGAGCGAGTCGAATGGTGAGGGATTGAGTGTGAATGTATAGTTTTATATTAGTTTGTTTGCTTTTGCAAGTCAGTGATTAGATTACTCATGCCATTTTCGATTACCTCCTATAGCCAGAGCGAGTCGAATGGCGAGGGATTGAAGGATGAATGTGTAGTTTGATCTTAGTTTTTATTTTATGCAATTTAGGTATCAGATTACTCAATTTGTTTATGATTACCTCCTATAGCCAGAGCGAGTCGAATGGTGAGGGGTTAGAATATGAGTTGATGTGATATGGTTTAGTTTACTTTGCTTATAGTTTTTTTGGAATTGCTTTGAGTTCACTTTTCCTTTTATTCAGCAGCAAGGATAGTGGGTTTCATAGTCACTAGTTCACTATTTGGTTTAATTAGAATTTAGGTACATCTTTATTTTCTCTTAGTAACTGATTTCATCATTGCAAGTTTGAAAACCTTTTTGAAAATTTGAAGTTTGGAAATTATTTTAAAAGGTCACCATTGCCTCGAATACTTATATCCATACTTGATTTTTAGAATTGCCATCTCATATTAGAGAATCAACAAGAAGATAAACCCAAAAACAAATCAATAATAAAAAACGACAAAGAAATAAGAAAACGGTTATCTTGCATATACAATGCACTTCACTTCAGTAGTTTATGACTCCCGCATTGACAATTTATATAGCAATTTAGGACACACTAAATTGATCAAACAGTAGGCGCAAGAGAGATGCCCCAACCTTTAACATCATAGGACAACTGTCTAACCTAATGTTGGGGCAGATAATCTGTTAGAAATATCTAAAGCCTGGAAGCCCAGTTGTTAATGTCCACATCAATGGCACCATGATCCCACACACCTTCATTAATCTGGGAGCTGCCATTAATATGATGATAAAGGACATCATGTTCAAACCAACCTCCAGGGCTCCTTGAGGAAGACCATGACAGTACTGTAGCTAGCAGACCGCTCCACCATGACCCCTGAGGGGATTGTAGAGGATATGATGGTATCCATTGATTCTTGGGAATACCTTGCTGATTTCCTAGTTCTCCAGCCAAAGGAAAAACTCATTTGGTACCCCCTCATCCTGGGAAGACCCTAGTTGGCCACTGTGGATGCCTACATCAGGTGTCGAGCTGGGAACATGAAAAGCAAGAATGGGCATATGTCCAAGCAGCTAGTCCTATACCCTCCTACCCAACCCCTATTAGAACATGATCTACCTCTCTGTTTGGAGGAGGAGGATGGGGATGAAGTCTATTCTACACCACTATGTATAGTAGAAACTATTATGGGGGAGAAAGCACAAAATGAAGATGATATCATTGAAAATTTAATTCAGAATCCACCCGCCAGTATTTTTCCATTAGAAGATCTAGTGAAAGACACCCAAGACAATCCCTCAACTGATCTCTATGTGGCTGACCCAACCTCTCTCTGTGTTCAGAATATACAGTTCAACTCTGAAAGAACCCTAAAAATAAACTCATCCATATCCACCTCCTAGGAGAAGGAACTGTGTAGCTTATTGAGAAAACATTTAGATGCCTTTGCCTGGAGCTATGAGGAGATGAAGGGAGTGCACCCTTTAGTTTATACTCATCACATATACATTAAAGAAGATTGCAAAACAGTCAGACAGCCTTAAAGGAGGATGAATCAAGCCCTTAAAGACATTGTTAAGGAAGAATTGTGAAAGCTACTTGATGTAGGATTAATCTACCCCATCTCTAATATTGAATGGGTCTCTCATTTCATGCTAGTGCGCAAGAAAAATGTTAAGTAGAGAATTTGTGTCAATTATTTGGAGCCGAATAAGGTCACTAAAAAGGACCATTTTCCTTTGCCTTTCATAGATCGCATTTTAGATGGCCTAGCAGGGAAAAAGTTTTTCACCTTCCTAGATGGGTTCAGTGAGGACAACCAGATTCAAATTAGTCTGAAAGACCAAGATAAGACTACTTTCACTTGTCCTTCGGGTACATTTGTATATCAGGTCCTTCCTTTTGGTTTGTGCAATGCTCTAGCCACTTTCCAAAGAGCAGTATTGAGTATATTTTTTGAACTGGATCATGATGTAGTGGAAATATATATGGATGATTTTACTCTTGATGGTTCAAACTTCCAGGAAGCTTTATCGAACCTAGGAAAAGTTTTGGACAAGTGTATTGAAATGAACCTATCCCTTAGTCTGGAAAAATGTGAATTCTTAATGACTGAAGGGATCATGCTAGGTCATGCAATCTCTCAAGAAGGATTGCAGGTGGACCCTAACAAAATTTCCATCATCCAAAGGGTTCCACCTCCTCAAAAGGTGAGAGATGTCCAAAGTTTCCTAGGCTTAGGAGGATATTACAAAAGATTCATTAAATATTTTAATAAGTTTTCCTCTCCATTCTTTGGTATTTTTGGAAGAGATGTCGAGTTCATATGGACTAAAAACTCTCAAGAAGCCCTAGATACCTTCAAAAGCAAACTTGTGACTGCCCCAATTATGAGAGGTCTGAATTGGGCCCTACCTTTCCACATTCACATAGATGCCTCGAACAAAGCAATAGGAGAAGCCTTTAGGGCAAGTTGATGAAAATTTACCTTATGTCATATACTTTATAAGTAAAAATTTGTCCAAGGCAGAGTTAAACTACATGGTAAATGAGAAGGAACTCCTAGCTTTAGTACATTCCTTAAATAAATTCAGATGTTACATCACAGGCTATCAAACTTTTGTGCACACTAATCATGTTGTAATTAGGTGTTTAATGAACAAACCATATGTAAATGCCCTCATTATTAGGTGGTTGCTTTTATTGTAGCAGTTTGTTCTAACCATTGTTGATAAGCCTAGTAAAGAAATTGTTGTTGCTGACTTCTTGTCTAGAGTAAATTTGCTTGTAGGTGAGGAAGGAATGGTGGATGATCAAATTCCCATTGAACACATATTTTTGATCTCAGTACTCTCTCCATGGTTTGCTGATATAGCAAATTATTTGGTTTCAACACAATTCCCACCACACCTATCCTCAAAGAAGAAGAGCAAGATCATGAGGAAAAGAGCCCCTTTCACCTGGATTGGGGACAATCTATTCAAACTTGGCCCAGATCAGATCTTAAGAAGTTGTGTCAAGGAGGAGGAAGTTTTTGACATTCTCCTGACCTGTCATGATGGGCCTTGTGGAGTCCATTTTGTAGCAAAGAGGACTGCCTTCAAAATTTTGCAAGCAGGTTACTATTGGCCCACTCTTCATCAAGATGTGAAGAGATACACCAGCCAATGTGATTGGTGCCAAAGGATGAGGAAACCTACTCCAAAGGATGATATGCCCATGTAGCCTCGTGTGACTTTTGAGCCATTTGAGAAGTGGGGCATGGAATTTGTGGGTCCTATCAACCCTCCTTCGAAACAAAAACAATACATCATTGTGTGCACTGATTATCTAACAAAATGTGCAGAGACAAAAGCAATCAAGGAAACAATAGAAGAAAGAGTAGCTGAGTTTTTGAGAGAAAACATAATCTACAAATTCGGGTATCCAAGACAACTGGTTACAGATCAAGGTTTTCAATTCACTTCCAATTTGATTGAAGATGTACTCACACATCATAAAATCAAGCACAAGACTTCCCTTACCATCCATAAGCTAATGGGTAGGTGGAAGTCACTAATGAAGCTTTGGAAGGAATTCTGACCAAGGTAGTGAGTAGCAAGACAAAAGATTGGGCAGATAGACTAGTTGAGGCCACCTGGGCCTACAACACAACATGGAAGACAACCACAGGGTTCACCCCCTATGAACTAGTCTATGCGAAGAAGGCTTTGTTGTCATTAGAGTGTGAATACAATACACTAAGGATGGTAGCTCAGCTAGACCTAGACCTCAGCCATGCACAAGAGGAAAGACTACTCTAGCTCGATTGATTGGATGAACAGAGATTGCAGGCCCTTCTCCATAGAGAGGTAATCTAGCGTTAGAGGAAGATATCGCATGACAAAAATATCAAGGAGAAGCAATTCCAAGAAGGTGATTGGGAACTTCTCTATGACTCAAGGTATAAAGATTTCAAAGGCAAAGTGAGGACAAGATGGCTAGGACCCTACACTGTAGAGAAATGCAATGAAAATGGTTCACTTCTGATCAGAAATATTGATGAGGAAGCCATCCCCATTCTTTTCAATGGGCATAGGTTGAAAATTTAGAAGAAGTACCTCTCCAAGAAAGAGTTCATTGCAGATTTGAATAAGACAGTGTTGGTAGTGGAGCAAGTCTCACCCTCCACTCCACCCACTCATTGAAAAAAGAAAAATAATAAGGACTTGAGTGAAAACCTCTATGAGGTGCTTGAGTCCCATCATTGGGTTGAAAACCTCTTATGAGGTGACCTGGTGATGGAAAAAGAGAAAGAGAGAGAATAAGATCCCTAGGTGAGAACCTCCCTTGGAGGCACCCAAGGCAGGCAAGTAGGGTGAAAACCTCCTGGAGGTGACCTGGTTGTATTTTCAAAAAAGAAAAAGAAAAAAAAGAATGAAAAAAAGGAAGAGAAAATTGACTTTTCAAACGCATTTCAGTTACAAGTGGACTACAGGAAGCAAGAGGAAATGGCACAAAGCGTATTACACATCCTCTATCCTCTTCTCCATAGATTTTGTCCTTTTTTTCCACCTCTCTATCTTTTTTTCTAAAGACTGTGTATCCTACAGAAGGCCCTATGTGTTCTATAGGAGGGTCCCGTAGAAATCATAGAGAGCTCGAAATGGAGTTTAACAATAGTTTGAGGAGATGGGAATTTTCATAAAGAGCATGTAGACCATCCTATAGCTAACACCATCGTAACTCTCCATCCCACACCTGCAAAACCTCATTTACATTGATTCCTTTCCCTCTTGCAGAAAAAATCATAGAAACCAGTATTCAAAAAATAAGGAAATAAAAATAGAAACACCTCCAAAACTCACCTGCAGCTTACCAAATCCCTCTCCAACACTATCAGTATCTCTAGGAGCATCCTCATAGCTCCGAACACAAGAATCAACTAACAATTTTAGAGGGATAAGCAGCTACAGGAGCTCCTGTAGGATTTCTTGTAGCAGCTAATCCCCTTAAAATCAAGAACCAATAGCAAAATAGGTGCAGCCACAGGAATGTAGAGGATGTCAGAAGCAAGATTCAACTAAAGGGTACCTGTACAAAACAAAGAAGCCACATGTCAAGGAGAAAAAATCATATAGTAGAATGGATATAGGCATGCAAACACTGAAATCCGAGCATGTAACAGCAACAAAACCAAGTAGCATGAACATTCGGCCTAGAGGTAAGTGTCTAACCCTCTCCTCTATTACATCTATATACTTCAAAAATTGCATGAATGAATGAGATGGTTAGGGTTAAACCAAAAAGGTGGCCAATTAACTAGCCACCCTCATCCAGTGTGACTGTGCTCATCTGGAGATCCCACCATACGTGTTCCTAGTCAACTCACAGAAAATCCAAAAGAGAGCTAGTGGCGAGTGTATAAACTCTGATGCAAATGACAGAAATTGGTTGTGGGTAGAAGTCATGAGGAGTCATGATGACACAATAGTGGGGACCAATGGTCCGAATAATGGAAATGTACCCTTTTTTCCAACTCACATCATCACCGGAAATATCTCAAAATAGATATAAGTACTCCCCCTCGAGCACTTCCACCACCTTTGTTTCCATTTCATCATCGTCCCTGTAGCTACAACAAGCTCCATACCACCTCCATAGCCTCGAAACCATCGTTCTTTGTCATTTTCAATCCTCTTTCTCTTATCGACATTATACAGGAGCATTATCGGGTTCTACAAAATTAGTAACTGGTTCTACAGGGGAACCTACAACTAGTTCTATAGGAGGGGCAATAAGCAGTTTTACAGAAGAAAACGCAGGGTTTTCGCTCAAATTCGAACTTGAATAGGTAAGCTCTGTACAAACCCACCTTGGATATTCATATGTATAGGGAGTGATGCAATTTTAAGGAAGAATTAAGCTTGAAAAAGAAGGGGAATAGCATTAAAAAATTCTACATGTTTCTTTCAAAAGCCACAGTTTTTTGTTTTGTTTCCTATTTCTGTAAAAAAAAATGTCTCCTTCTCCACCTAGGGTGTTCCAAAAGGGGTGCAAGCAAAATGACAGGGGGATTCATGAGGAAGGAACCCATAAATTTATTCAGGCTCCATGAACACCCCGAGGTAGTAGCCATTTTCACCAAAGCCAATTGGATGCCATTTTTCAAAAAAATTAGACTGTTTGATGAAGAAGTGGCTCAGGAGTTTTCCCTTTCCTTGGTACCCCACTCAAAGACCAATGTCACTGTTTCTTTCAGAGGTCTCACCATGGAAATCACCCCATAATTTATCAGTAGGGTAACCAGTCTTCCCCTTGGATTACCCTAGCACAAAGATGAATAGCCATTAGGTCAAGTTGCCAAGAAAACCTTCTTCCAACCAAATGAACACCCTATAGAAGACAAAAATGTCATTAGAAGAACAAGCATACCTTACCCTTGGGATGAGGTTAGTTACCAAATCATCAAGTACATTTCATGTGAAGGAAGGTATAACATAGTTTATGGCTACCATTTTCGACTTCTTCATGAGCTAAGATATGGCATGGATACTTCCACACCCCAAAAACTCAACATTCTCTATTTTCTTCTACAATCCCTACTATACTCCAACCTTAAATTCAAGTCAAGGGATCGAGATCAATTGGCTCACCATGGACTAATTAAAATGCTAGTGGAAGAATCCCTACACATATTCACAATCCCCGTAGCCTAGGAAATCTTCAAAAATAGGATAGGGGGAGATGATATAACGGCCCTCGCATATGACCTGAATGCTTCTGGAAGTGAGGGAGAAGATCAAAAAGGCGAAGATGAGGAGGAAACCAAAACAAAGGAAGAGGACACCAAAACAAAGAAGGAAGAACCTAAAGCAAGGAAGGAAGAGACTAAAACATAGAAGAAAAAGACCAAAGCAAAGAAGAAGGAACCTAAAATAGAAAAGAAAAAGATGAAAATAGAGGAGAAAAAGACTAAAGCAAAGAAGGAAGAAATTAAACAAGATGGGAAAGAAACCAAAATAGAACTACAGAAAATAAAGCTAGTAGAGGCAAATAAGACAAAAGAAGAGGAAAAAGGGGCAAACAAGATAGAAGTGTCTCTCAAGACACTAGAAAGGGAGGTAACAGTTGTTCTTACTGCCCTTAGAACCCCAGTTAAACCCAAACAAAATAGGAAAAGGTAACCATCGACGTATTTCAGGGCTCGAAAAATAACAAGAATAAAAATAGGGAAGCCACAACAAGGCTCAAAAGAACCTATCATAATTGAAGATTCCCCTACTGTCAAAAGGGAAGAAGCTCCCTCCAAAACCCCCAATACTTATGAAAGAGGAAGTCCTAGATATTCCACTTGGAAGGAAAGAATAAAACTACAGGACTTAAAAATAGTCCTACAGGAGACCCTAAGAAAGCTACAAGAGACCGAAAAACTTGAGAAAAGGGTAGAAGAGCAGATGAAGTGTAAGGATGAAATAGCAAAGACATATGAACCTAACCCCGAGCCTAGTTTAGGCTCTTATTACAACCTTCTTGAAGGGGGAAAAATTATTCCATTGAAATTTCTAGTTCCACTTTTCTTTAAAATAGAAAAGAAAGGATGAGGTGCCTGTTGGATACCTATACCAATAGGTTTCATATTTCATGATTGGCAAATTCAAATGCCAAATATGATCTGCTTTGCTGATACAAAGATCCCATATTTCCAAGACAAGGCAAGGTGTGTACATGCCTTCATGTTTACTAAATTTTGATGGATGGTCCAACAGTCCAATCTGGATCATGCCATGTTTCAATTTTCTGTTGTAGAATAGAGAAAGAATTATGTCCAAACTATTTAATTTTAGCAGACAAATAGTTAGGCAGAGAAACTAAGGTCCCCAACTACTTAATCTGGGGCCTTGGAAGCAATAAGGGTAGTGTTAGATAGGCAATCAAAAGAAAAAGCCAAATGGAAAAGAAAAGGCACATAAGGGTTTGCAAGTCCAAGTGCACCCTCCAAAGAAGAAACAAAAAATGCTAGGCAAGTAGATGGGTAGGTACATGGGGTTGCAGAAGTGGTATTCCTTTCAAGATGAATCTTGCTAGTCAATATAAGGAAAACAACACAATGGAGCATGTCTAACTTCCTTTTTTCCTTATTTTACACTCATTACTAACATCCCTACATCAGTTGTGTTTGTGAAAGAATTCAAGGTTTTATGTTGGTTCTGGTTTCCTTTAAGAGCCACGTTTCTTGTGCAAAATTCTTTTCATTTTGATCTACCACCTAAGTAAGTGGTTTTCAAAGAAACTTAGGATATCATTTCCTCATTCACCCTTCTCCCTCCATATTAACCAACTTTCTATTATCAAATTCCCTATGTCACCCTTTCCCTACTATTTATAACACCATGGTGTATAAACCCCAAACATTCTATAAATATCCCCCCCCTTGGCATTATAGCCATATGTTCACTACTAGGGAATCAAATTGACATCTGGCTAGTTTGAGAACCCAAGCCTTACCTCTTTTCCTCCTTCAGAATTCATTTACCCATTCAACCCTTCATTTGCTAGAGAAACCTTGTAAAAAACCCATTTTCACCCCTAACCCGCTCAAACGGAAAAAAATACATTAAAAAATCCCACTTTTCCAACTTATCCTAAGTTTGGGAGCTATGCGCGACTTTATAAAGAAATACATTGAAAAGCCATACAAATTTGTCAATATTTCCAAAGTCCCGCTGGGCACAAATTTCATGAAAAAACAATATTTTATTGCCCGCCCGACGCTGTATGGTCCGGACAGGTTATCAACCCGTCGACCGTCCGATCGGGCGCTTTTCATCCAATGGCTCACATGGATATCGGACTGGCCCCGACGTCCGTAAGATAGCTTTCGATATCTGTCAGAGGGTGACGTCAGGCCTCGGCCATGCATCGCCCCCACAGCGTATCAGAGCCCCCTCTGACAACTCCACTTCCGTATGAAAATTGGTGCGATATCATACTGCCTACGGTTTCCGGTTTCCGCCAACCTGCCTGCCAACATCACTGCCAGCATCACTGCTACGTCATCGCCGCGTTCGCGCCCCCATTTGCCATTGCTCCACCTGTCCGCCACCTCACCATCCCCGTGGACCACTCATAAGCTGCCACGTAACCTGATGACGTCATCCTGACGTCATCCGACCTTGACCCCACCCGATTATGTCATGCTGACGTCATCCGAAAAGGGCGCCAATGTTCCAAAAATCCATATTTTGGCCAAATTTTCGCGTTTTTTGCACTTTTTGCAAAAACGTCTGTGTTGTCTTCTGCATGTATTTTACGTCCAAGCTCATGCAAACCTGCTGAAATTCAACCTGGAGACCATCGGCGCGCCAACCCACCTGCATTTGTGAGTGGGACTGTCAGTGAACCAGGTATTTATCCCTGCGAATCCTCTCTGCGCCTGGTTTTTTCTGCAAATAGCCTAAATTAACTTAAAGCACAGAGAAAACAGATAATTGACTGGCAAATACCTTGTGCCTAGTTCACATTTGTAGTTATAAAGTCAAAATTCACCAGCTAAGCCTTGTTTACCAAAGCTTTCACAAAACCTGCATTCTGTTCGTGCAACCATGAACAGGGAACCCGAACTACACCTAAGTACCGTGAAAGAGTATGTCAAGCACAAGCATTTGCCTCTTCTAGTGTTTTATGCAGTATTTCGATTGCTGCAATTGACCCTTTTATCCTCTGTTTCTAAATAAATCACCTCTCCTTCAAAGAAACGCTCTTTCTGTTTCTCTGCATAGTAACACTAATCCACCTATCAGCAGAGTTTTTAGAAAACCATGGATACACCAGTAGCACCTGTAGCCCTCAATATTTCCCCTTTAAATGCCCCTCAGAGAGAATTGGAGTGGCAGGCATTAGCAAATTTGGATTATCAAATCTCAGAGGAATTTCTAATGAAAAGTAAGTTCCACATCCACCTGTTAAATGAATTAAAGGCCA
>APFE031648774.1:0-19686 GCA_000404065.3 Pinus taeda | reverse complement strand
GGGATCCTTGCCATCAAAATTCCTCATATCGATTTTTGGAATATGGTGGGTCTTCGATCCAACATTAGAGTCTATGATATCATGATTAACATTTTTTTTGTTCACATCATGAGTTTCCTTTACTACCTTTTCACCATTAGTAAGTATTTCTTGTAGAAAATTTGTGAAATTTGTCTTCAAATCTGCCATGCCTGTCTTCAATTCTTCCATGTTTGTCTTCAAATTTGTCTTCTGATCATCCATCTTAGCTTCCAAACCCTTTATCTTAGATTCCATGCCAATTATCTTAGCTTCTGTTAGCTTTTGTGAGCGTGACATTTGTTGCACTTGTTCTTGTAATTTTGATATATCATGTAGCATTGCTTCCTCTTCTTCATGAGTCATGCTAGAGCTTTCAGGTTCCCTACTAGGTGTTTGAATTTTCTTTCCTTAGGGCATCAGTTACTGATACTAATGCTCTACTATGCCATTTGAATTCCTTCAAAATAATTTTTCAAACCAAGTTTAAGCAAAAATTTAAAAAATCTACACACTTTTTTTCACTTTGTAGGAGCTCAATATTTCCTCTAATGTATCTATGTAATTTCGCATCATCCAGTTATGAAATTGTGACCTGCAGTAGCCCTCTGTGTTTTCTTTCCAATGCCACTAGTCTGATCCCAATTGGATTCTCCAATGAAGAGTTATGCCAAATCTCCCACAGTGACCTGATTATATACTAATTCATTAGAGTGAATTTTACAATGTGTCACATGTCCTTATTTCGACCTTTTGCTCTGAAAAATATATGGAAGAAACTATAGTCCGTCCTCTTTTTGTGCCTTCTTACAAAATTTCAATCTGATGCTCAGAGAGAAAGTTATGACGATTTTCCCTAGATCACCTGTTTGGAATGTAATTCAGGAGTCTACAAAAAGGCCAACTTCCTCAGATCATATCTTCACAAATATAGCGCGAAATTTTTTGAAATTTGGACCCGAGATTCAACGCGATTTCTTCTCAAATGGTTTTTTTTAAGCTTCTGAAACGCCGCAGAAAAAAAGTTATAGCGAAAATTCCACGATGACCTATTTGGAGCAGTGAAACCCTAAAATCCAAAGCTCTGATACCAAATGTTATGAAACCATCTCAAGAAAAGATAGAAAAGATATATCAACACCTTAAAATTCAACCTCTTCGAGGGGGAAACCTCCTTTACATTACATAAATGAACAATTCTTGGATGATTCAAATGACAAAACCTCCTTTCTATATATAAGAGTCTAAGGAGCCACAATATAACCTAGCCGACCTAAGAATAATAATATAAAGCCACAAAAATAACAATAGAGGGATTCTATGGGGCACAGTAATAACAATATGGGCATAATAGGGGCACAAAAATATTAATAAGGGGTACAACTATAATAGTAATGGGGTAATCACTAGTATTATAGGGACCCAATAGACATTCAACCCTGCAATCCACATATCTAGCTCACACACCCAAGGCATCACAACTCATATAAAGAGGATGTGGAATGATTCACCACTCCATCCAAATCATGCAAACTACAACATTTTGTGAAGGTCTTACAAAAAGTCAACTTCCTTACAAACAACCATAAAATCATTTCAAGAGCTATGATATCTCTTGAATAATAATCACATGCCAACCCACATTTGCAAATGCAACAAGTGATGGTTTTCTTCACTACCAATTGACAACTAAATTACGATAAGTTTTACCATAGAAATATTTAGGGCTTGAATTTCCTCCATGGGCTAATTTTACATGTTTTTTTTTCAAAAACAAATATTAGCTAATTACCATTTTCTCTAATAGAGAATAAATACCATTTTTTTTCGAAACTATATAAAATCCTCAAAAATCTAATTATTTTTACAAAAAATATATAAAAACATTTTTTTATTCTTATACTAATCACAAAATTATTGCCACTTTTTTTTTAAATTCAAACATAATAAAAACAAATTTTAAACTTTATTGAATTTTTGGGTGACCAAATTCAATTCAAATTGATAATGATTCAAATAATAAACTTTTTTTAAGAGAGTGGGAAAATCTATCATAACTCAGTTGTCAAACCAAGAGTGGGGGCAGCTATCACTATTATCCTTAAATGCAAACTAACTCATCACTGTTATTCAAGGAAAACCACACCACCTGGAATTACCAGCTGGTGTTGATGGTCTATAAGGGGGCATACTTTCACTCGTTCTGTGCATCTTTAGGCCTTGGGCCATTAAGCTTTTTCTTTAAGTACGATCCGCAAGGGGGCATACTTTCACTCCTGCCAAATGCCTCTAGGTGTTGGGTTGTTAACCTATTTCCTTGTGTATGAGGAAGACACGCTCTTAATCAAGTAGAAGCAGTTTCAGGTAATACTTTGGGCCCAAAGAAAATAATTATCATTATCCATTTTTAAGGTCATAGCCAAACCAGACAACAAATTGGTGTATGAGACCCCCTTGTTTTATGGGACAAGGGACCCACCTTCGTGCAACAAGTTGAATCCTAATTCTGCAAAGGTATAAATACTCTTCCCCCTCTGGTTTTGGACCTGTGACCTCTTAGGAGGAAACACATGCTCCTAACCATTAGGCCCACTCAAGTTGTATCACCCGTAACCACACCATGTTCCTAATATATTCACTTTCAAAATTATAAAAAATATTGAAATTTTCATAAATTTAACAAATTTGTAAATAAATAATTAAAATAATACAAAATCATAACTATCTATTTTGGTTAGGAAAAAGTTTATCACTCTTTAAAAAGAAATATACAATTAAGGTAGGAGAAAAAGTATATAACTCTTTAAAAAGAAATATAGAATGAAAACATGAGAAAATTTAGTATATTTATGAAATTTACCGTTACTAAAACTTAATATGTTTATTAATCTCTACCTCACCAGGGACTATAGAATTTGCTTCATGGTTAAACTGTGTTGATTTTGCATTATTTTGTTGTGTTTTCACAATTTTAACCGAAGTTTCAGCAAAATGGTTGGTATTTATATTTTCTCTTAAATTCAAAAATAATTTTCTACTTTTCTAAAAATCTTTTTTCTAATTATCGATTGGCTTAACAAGCTCGGATGGAATATAATTCCCTGGTGGAGGGAATTATATTTTTGGTAATTTTCGGTGCCTAACAAATAATTTTAAAATAAAAAAAATGTTATTTTTGTGAGTGGCCATTTCGTCAGTGAGTGTTTCTAACACTGACACTGATACTAGCACTATTATGTTACTGCTCTACCCAATGATTCCATAACTCATGTGGTTGCAAGTCATTTACATAGGTGTGGGGGGTGGGGGAAAGCTAAACAATTGTGTGGAGGAAGCTTGGTATTTATCACCATTATTTCATACAGAGAAATTTAAATGTTTTTTCCATTGATATCCTCTTCTTTTGTAGTTTGAAAACCTAATTACATGCATAACAGTTGCAATAGTCAGACCCCATGCACCGACTGAACATGTTCACAAGCGGAATAAGATTTCCAATCAATAAGGAAACCTATTCCAATTGAGAATTGACTATGTTTGATGGATCTTGGATTTATTTTCATTGGGGTAGTAATCGAAACAACAGAATGAAATTATAACATTATGGGGTGCATTTTTAGCATATGTCACAAAAGTTGTAGCTTACTTTAACAATTTATGTAATCACCTTGAAACGAGTTTTAAGATGTGTGTATTTTCACATGTAAAAGCAACTAAATTCATTGACATGGAATTTCATAGCATCGACTGAGATTGGAGAGTTGTTATTGTCCTTTATAGAGAAGTATTGGCCTAGTTTAAAAATTTGAATGCAAAATCATAGTTACACATAGCACAAGGGGTCGATTTCAATAAAAAGGAACTAAGGATGATGAGCTTTATAGGTGCAGGCAGGCTTACTCCATTCGCATATCATTAATATCAATATATTATTAAAACATATGTGAAGGCATATGACATACAATTGATGCCAAAATTGCAAAGTGCTCCTTAAAGTTCACAGTACAATGGTGTTTTTTTTCTTAATAATATAAAACGTGACACAATGATCACTTAAGGACCATCAAACAACAATGAGCAGACACTTATTATTATGCTACAACCTTCACAACAACAACCATATTGTTTCTCTCCAAGATTGATTCAAATTCATTGATTATAGGTCACCGTCAATGGCAGAGCAAGGTAGGCACAACTAGATTGGACAGTTGCCTTTGATTGCATTTTACATTTGGGACTCATGCATTAGTTACATGCTATAAATTAGTGAATAAAACAAGGTTTCCTATTAAGGAATGAAAGCAACCTAGCTGTTGGGGCAAATCCTTCCATTCTAAACTTTAACAAGAATGTATGAGCGCCGAATGCTAGCAAAACTTGGCTCAAAATCTCAATTTGACCAATTTAGGAAAAGAAAGAAACCTAACCAAATATTTTAGAACAAAATAAACAACCTATTTTTTAAAAATACTCTGTAGATTCATTACTGAGTTATAAATTTTAAGGGAATTAACCATAGGTAGTGTCTTGAAGATTTAATACCTCCCATTGCAATCCTTGTATTCCTTGAGTTGCTTCATTTATAAGAACCTTAACGGCCATTGTGATATGTTGCAAAGTGCACATTTAGACATCACCATAACCTCCCTCTCCTATCTTGAGTGAATCAGAGAAGAAATTTGTCACAACTCTTGAGAATAAGATCAATGTCTATATTTAGTTACTTTGCTTTGTAGAGTATGATTTTAGGTTTTTATATGCATTTTATTTTGTATTTTTAATTTGGAGAAGAAGCTATGTGTCTCAAATTAATTTCATTTTCATTTCATGGTATGTTATGATCCATATACAGCCATGCAAAGTGATCTAGATGAGAATAGTATAAATCATATCACAAAAGGATAAACAGAAAAAGATGGGTAAGGAGGTATGATTTCCAATATATATCATTTGTATGTTGTGATTTGGAATTTATGGTTTGATGTATTGTTGGTTTAGATCTAGTCCTTGAAGTTGTGCCAATGGAGGCAAAAAAAAAAAAAAACCCTCACTTTTTGTAGCCAGCTGTGGTAACAACTATTCTCAAGGTTTACTTGCACTATGATGGGTGTGCCAAATTAGTGAAGAAAACAAGCTTTCCTATTAAGGAATGGGAGTATCCTTGCTGCTGGGCCAAATCCTTCCATTCTAAAGTTTAACAAGAATGTGTAAGAGCCAATTGTTGACAAAAGAATTTATAACTGCCTTGTTTAACTGCTCAAGTTCAATGCCAATTTTAATTGTAGGAATTACTTTTCTTTAGAAATGTTGAGTATATTTCATACAACAAATGGTGGTCTATTTAAGAAGGAAACATTGAAGAGAAGGAGAAGAATGAAAAAAAGAAGGTTGGTGGTCATAAGAAGGAAGATGGTGCTCTCACAATTGTGATAAAGGTGGACATGCACTGTGAAGGTTGTGCTAGAAAGGCCAAGAAGTATGTTAGAGACATGCCAGGATTATATGCACATTAAATATTTGTTGGTTTGCATGATATGTGTCCTTGAAGCGGCTCCAATGGATGGAATTTTGAAAAGAATCCACTTTGTTTTTGCAGCCAGTTATGGTAACAACCGTGCTCAGGGTTCATTTTCACCGTGATGGGTGTGCCAAATCAGTGAAGAAAATTACTAATGGATGAAATTTCGAAAAGAACCCACTTTGTTTTTGTAGCCAGTTTTGGTAACAATTGTGCTCATGGTTCATTTTCACTATGATGGGTGTGACCAATCAGTGAAGAAAATTATCCTCAAGATGAAAGGTATTGTGTTCAAGTCCTTATTCAATGTCGTACACATTGGGAATGATGTGTAGAAATTCCCACTGTAAATCAACAAATTATGCAATAGACTAAAGAAAAATACAAGATCTACTTCTACACAAACTTTGCAAAAGCTTAATTGAATATGAGCAAGATCAATGAGAACACATATAACTGAGAATGTGAAATCAATCACACATAACACAGAAGAAATAACCCGGGGAAAGCCTCAGCCTAAAACCCCAATCTTTGTATTATCATACAAGTGGAAATATGTTCGTGTTACAAAAAGAATCAGCACACAAGCTATCCTTCCCTCTCTACAATCAAACAATATTGTTCATAGACAATCAAATGCTTCTCCAAACCTTCTCCTCTGCCCTCCAAGCCTCCTATTTCCTTGCGCAGTTTTTCCAGGGGTCCAGTGCTTCCACTTGTGTGAATTCCCACCTCACACTACTCACTTGGCTCAGAAATAACTGCACAAACCTGAAGGAGATAATTCCTTCTGCATGGATGAGTTTCCTACATAGGAAAATTCCTCCACCTGATAGTACATTGTCCCTTCCTCTGATCTCAACTGGGTCTATGACTCAACTAACATGCATGAGTTATTTATGAGAGAATATTAAGTTATTTGGAGAGTAGCAGTTACATGCATGCAAGCATTAACTAACTGAACTCACAATTAATTCGACAAACTGTTTGAATTAATCTAACAGGACTTAACTCAATTAACTGAGCTAACTAATTACAACTCAGCCTTATCTCTTTAACTGATGGATAAATTCCTCAATCAATGGAGAAACTGTTGCATGTCCCCACATAGACTTCATGCTTGATTTTCCACAACTAATTAACTCAAGATGAATTAATTAATTATTTTACAAACAGCTGCTAAGATCAAATTCGAATTTTACTTCTCAATTTTAGTTAAGTGACTAACTAAAATTGGAATCTAACCCGAAATGTTATTTATAATAATGCTATTTTTAGCACTTCCATTTTCATTCCTTGTTGCTATGTCCAACACTGGTACCTAAACTGTTATTTATAGCACTTCTATTTTTATCATTTTTTGTTGCTATTTCAACACCCCCTCTCAACAAGAAAGTCATTCAACTCGAACCCAATCCTTAACCTTTGGAATGTTCTGCATGCAACACTTCTCCCAAGTGTTTTTGCTCCAACAACTCTAGAAACAAAAAATCTCCCAACTGGCCTTCCTATTGGGCTAGAAACATCCTCTAATGTTGAAGCTCCCTCTGCCGCTGATAAGTTCTCCCTCTATGACCTCTGAGATGTTGCAACTCTCCGTGCATCTTGCACCGTTGCACACTTCTTTGTGTCATCCTGCACTGGTGCAACACTCTTGTGACTCTTGCATTGTTGCAGCCTGCTAGCTTTGCACTGTCTTGGGATTCTTGCACTGTAGCTCTCTCTGCCGCTCCATCCACATTTGTCTCTACCCACTAAGCCAGTCCTGCTACTCCTCGTCAGGGCTCCGATAGCAAGGTCTAATCAAAGATGGGTACCTCAATGATCTTGCCCCTATTCCAACCTTCTTGGGACTGTCACTCCACATTGCCCCGCCTCCTACCTGGAGTTATGGATGCATGTGATCCCTTTGCCCACTTGGCTCGAAACTTCCCCCTATTGGAGGTCTCTGCATGAGTGGATGTCTCCACTCGATCTCCTCTTGGCTTCTCTAGTTGTGGCTGCTCCATAACCTCCTGAAGCTACTTCACCATTTGTGGCTCCTCCACAATTGTTTGAGACTTCTTCTGGTGTTGCATGTTGAGAGGTAATGTACTCTCCCTCTCAACCACCAAGTCTCCATTAATTGCCTTGCTCCTCAAGGCTTTGTATGCATCTTGAACCTCAAGAGCATATAGTCTCTTGACCCATGAATTGATCTACTTCACCTGTCTCGTGGTGATGCGTTGAAGGAAAACCTTTCCCTTACTAAAGACTACATCATAGCTTTTGTCTTCCAACATTGCGATCGAAACCAAATTTTTCTTTAGTCTTGGTACATACTTGACATCAGTCAAGGTAATGTGAGCTCCATGCTCCCTTTTAAAAACAATCGTGCCTTCACCTGAGACACTATACTTTTCATCACTACCCATCGCTATGGGTATCTAGATATATTTCTCCTCCAAGGTACTAAAAAGACTCTTGTCGCTGGTCATGTGGAAAGACACTCCACTATCAAGAAACAAAACACATCCCACGAAGAGGGTGAAATCCAACTCGAACTGTGAGGCCAATGCCTCACCTTCAGATCCTTTCTTGGATCCCATCTTCAATTTCTTCAGTGGACAATTTGTAGCAAAATGGCCCACCTCATGAAAATGAAAGCATCACACTTTCGATTTGTCAAACTTCTTCCCACCATGGGAAGAACTCAATTTGGGATGGGAATCCTTATCCTTCCCTTTCTTCACCTCACTCGCTAAGGCACAATTTGAAGATCTATCTTTGGTGCTTATTCTTATCTATTCCTGCATCAAGTACGACCAAAGTCGTTCCCAATCTGGCAATTTTTCTCTTCCATTAATCAAGTCTTGGTAGCTATGCTAGCTCTTAGGAAGACCAAGAAGTGCAAGACTCACTATGTCATCATCGGTTGTAGTGATCCTTACACTTCTAAGCTCATCCCTGCAGGTGGTGAACTTGTTTAGATATGTAGACATTGTGTCGCCCTTTCCACACTTGATTTTCCAAAGCTTTTCTTTTAGTGCCAGCTTCCTCTGATCGTTGTTGTTATGATATAGATCTTTCAATGTTTTCCACATCGAAAATGGTGTCTCCTTCCCATGGAGGCTCAAGAAAATGTGGTCTCCAACTCCCTCCAAGAGGATTCTCCTTTCACTGGCCACACATTTCTTCCATTCCACCAATTCTGTAGCATTAGCTGCTACCGGCTTGGGGACTTCTTGATCAATGAAGTCCTTTAGACAATTATCATCTAATATTGCTTCCATGCGATCCTTCCAAGCTATATAATTTGAGCTTCCATCAAGGGCATACTCGAGTCTTAAATCGTTGAATGCCATTGGTGAAATTGAGATGTGATAAGATCTCGATTTCTATATTCAGGAACCTCAAACTTCCAACTTCTCCCTTCTTGTATACTGTTCTCTCCTTTGATCAACTTTGCTCTA
This sequence comes from Pinus taeda, assembly GCA_000404065.3. Lineage (NCBI taxonomy): Eukaryota > Viridiplantae > Streptophyta > Pinopsida > Pinales > Pinaceae > Pinus > Pinus taeda. The sequence continues at coordinate 10,698 of APFE031648774.1, read as the reverse complement.
ATACGATGTAGAAATTTCCACTGTAGATAAACAGATTATGCAATAGACTAAACCAAATACAAGATCTACTTCTACAACGAACTTTGCGGAAGCTTAATCAAATATGAGCAAGATCAATGAGAACACATATAACTAAGAATGAGAAGTCAATCACACATAACACAGAAGAAATAACCTAGGGAAAGCCTCAGCCTAAAACCCCAATCTCCGTATTATCATACAAGTGGAAATATGTTCGAGTTACAAAAAGAATCAGCTCACAAGGCATCTTGCTCTCTCTGCAATCAAATAATACTACTCATAGACAGTCAAAGGCTTCTCCAAACCTTCTCCTCTACCCTCCAATCCTCCTATTTCCTTGCGCAGTTTTTCCTGGGGTCCAGTGCTTCCACTTGTGTGAATTCTCACCTCACACCGCTCACATGGCTCAGAAATAATTGCACAAACCTGAAGGAGATAATTCTTTCTGCATGGATGAGTTTCCTATATAGGAAAATTCCTCCAACTGATAGTACACTATCCCTTAGAAACTTGAATGCCTCACATATCATTTTTTGTGCTCCTTGTAGTTTTTCAACTAGCTTTATGAATGCAGGTGCCTTGTCTTATCTCTTGGCTACTCAAATACCAGAACCATCTTGAAAAGTTCAAGCTTCAAAGGAAGCTTTATTCATGCTATTTCATTTTTCATATTTTTTCGTCTGTCTACCTCGTATTTCAATCTTATATTATTTCACATTTTAAATGTTTATTTTTTATGATTTATTTTAAATTTCAAGCTCATCAAACGTATTGTAGCTTGCCTTAGGAAACTATAAAATATCTCATGTTTAAGCTGTAGTTCACAGTAGACAGAGGATGACCATTTTGTCTTTGTCAAAAAAGAAATCAATGTCAAGTAATGTTATTTGATTGTGGAAAAGCTAAAACTGTAAATTAGAAAATGAGAAATAGTTAATGTTGAATCAAATAGAATCTTATTTTTCCTTTCACCTCTTGCAATTGATTGCTCCAAAAGAATATTTTTTTATTACTCATAAATTAAAAAAAGGTTTAATTTTTTTAGGAGTTTATTTTCTGGTGCAAAAAGAACTGGTTTTAAGCTTTACCTCTAAAAAATTTATAAATGTTTACACGCACTATTGAGCTTCCTGTTAAATTCATATGAATTTGCATTCTTCTTAGTTTCAATTATATATATATATAATTCTTTGTTAAAGCAGGGTATTCAATTTTGAGAAAACTACAATTTGCTATTTAACATTTACTTAGGATCTGATGAATGTTATTTGGATCATGTTAGGAGTTGCACACATTAGATGTGTTGACTACCCTCGTGTGAATGCAATGCAGTTTATAGGCACAATAGTGGCCGGAACATTCAACCTGGGAAGGGTTATGTAATGGCCTTAGTCACCTGCATCCTACAATCAAACTACAATGTATTAACCACGTGTGATTAGATTATAAACTCCTTTCGACTGTGTGTGACTAATATTTGACCGAGCACACTGCATACCATAAAAAGACCATGAACCCAATATTGCAAAATAGAACTCACTTAGATAATAAATTCACATTGCAAAATAACTTAAGAACTCACATAAATAATAAATTCATGGGTTCCTGGAAAGACATTTTTGCATTACCGTTATTTCAAGTTTTTGATATCTATTTTAAGAAATATTGGTGTTAATTTCCACGTGTAAATATAATATTGTGTGATTGGTTATAAAATTAGTAATTGTATTAGATGTTGTTATTATTTAAAATATACAAAAACTTCTTGTACTTAATAAATAAGTTACAATGTTAAGTCCATCAAAACCCATGAAAAACTCTCACCCTCCACATCCTTTTATTTTATTCTAATTTCACTTTGAGAATTAATTATTTGTAATCAAAAAAATATTAATTTTATCATGAAGTTGTATAATAAGGATAAGTTATATCACTTCAATTGGAGGCACAAAGGGAAGTGAGGATATGCCTCTATGGTTAAAATAATGAGAAAAATGAAACATAAATAACCTAATAGGTGAGGGTTGTATATATATTTGTAATCATTTTATTCACGTAAATGCTGCATAAAAATACATGGCTGAAATGGAATGAGCATAACCATACATGGCTGAAATGGAATGAGCATCGAAAACAATAACATTCAAGCAAAAAAAATTAAGAATTAGAATGGTGAATTTTTATAATAAGAATATGACATTATTCTCACTAGAATACAACTTAGTTCATAAATTAATGTATTTGTATTTATCCAATGTGGATACAATAATAAAAAAAGTTATATATAGTAACAAAGTTACAAACAATTACAACACATGATAGTTTGTGCAATGGAATAACAATTTATTAATTTGATGATAGGATTGGAGATGATTAGGTGGGCCCAACAAACCTGAATAGGACGTGCTTACCATTCATTTATCCGACGATTCCTCTTTCGATACAGTGATTAGTTGGATCATGGTGAGGAACGAATTGTAAGGAGAGTTGTTTTCCAAATCCTTTAACCCTAACTAAACCAATTGGTCACCGGTGATTCCAGTCCAGTTGGAATGCCTATAATTAATTGATTAACTTTTCCATTCGTTAAACTCCCTCCTGCTCTCCTTGAGTTGCAATAGTATCTGACCCCCTTTTGTGATACTCTTCAAAATTCGCCATTCAAAATTCAGTTTCATGTGTTCATGATCCAACCAGGGACTTTTATGTTGTTGTTGTTGTTAGATTTGTAAATATATTGGAACCAGGGATTTTTATGTTGTTGTTGTTAGATTTGTAAATATATTGGAATTTGATGATTAGGAGAGTGCTCAAACAATTAGTCTCTTTTGATATATTTCGGAAATTTATATCTATAAAATTATATGGGTAACTAATTGTTATATATGTTCAATTATCTAAAATATTTTTTAACATAGAATTCAGTGAACATGTCATTTGAGATCTCACATCCCCTCTCAACCTAAATAATACCAGTACATCTGTCACCTTGACATCTCTAAATGATTCATTCCACATTTTGATGTATATATTTATACAAGCTCTTAAAAACCTTACAACTATAAGTGTGTGAACTTCCTAAAAATACTTTCCCTAAACTTCAACCCCATTTACTTCATCACACACTTCCTAAAAATACTTTCCCTAAACTTCAACCCCATTTACTTCATCTTTGTTATTTTCACTCTCTTGACTTTTTTCCTGGCTTGATCTATACTTTGACCTCGCTTTTTTAATCTGAAAACCTATGCACACTTCTCTCCTTGCGCTACTCCAATTTCCGTTGACAATGATTCATCGCGCCCGTACTTCCAACCATATTGCCCCCACTTTCTTTGTTTGTTTTGTCCTACTTTCTTTGTTTGTGTTTTTTTTAATCTAGTGCTCGATGCGACCACTCATCCGCCACTGCCTCTCATCTGCAATTGAGTTCATTCGATGTATGTGGCCCTAGAGTCCTTGCCATCTGCACCAAGTTCCAACTGCCTTCCACTCCAATTTCTTCTCAGCATTCACGTCACAGAACGAACCTCCATTCGCTTATGTCATGGAAGATATCCAAGTTGCTAGTCTTTTCTATGGTCAATGCACCACCATCTTGGCAGTCGCGTCGTCTCATCAGTGTGGATTTAATATTCTGCAATCACTCCTCGTTGCGTTTTCTTTCTAGGGTTTTCCAAATCTACCTCTGCTCTGGCGATACCTACGGCTATGCACATCTGTCCATAGTAATTTCTTGACACTCACGGGCAATTTCTCAACTAATATCACTGGGTTAAATTCATTTAAAATTTATACATGCACAGAGATAGAGTATGGATCAATTTTCTAAATACATGCAGCGGCGTCACGAGCATTTGCACTGCAACTCTGCAACTCTGGTAATTGCAGCGGCGTCACGAGCATATGCACAGCAACTCTGTTAAAGGAGGTCTCGTTACCTAGAGGGGCTCTCTTAACAAATTGGTACTTTCAATTATCTCAAAACCCATCATGTGGCCGAATTGTGGTCTCTAATTATCTCAAGGTACTGTGTTTATCCGGTTTGGTTATTTGTTTTTGGTGAATTGTGGGGAGCCCCAGTGGGAAAGGAGTTCAACTAAGAGCGGCACTCTGGTCTTAATAGGTACATAAAAAATTGACACTGGGAAGAGTCTTTTTCTTTAGGGAATATTATATTTCAATAATCTCAAAATATAATAATCTCAAATTTATCGCTCTTATCACATTCTATGATTTTTCTCCATAGAACCATATAAATTATGGAAGTTAATTGGATAAGCTTATGTTTTCATTATAGGTGGGTTAAATTCATTTACAAGTTTTAACATGCACAGGAGAGTAGATTATGAATAAGTTTTTTAATTATATTAGTAGTAATTTTATCTCATTCACTATGGAATTTGACCTATTTTTGGGCAAGGGCTTAGCCACCCAAGAAATTATTTTATGATGGGTTGGTTTTGTTTGAATTTTTGATGTTTTTTTTGGTGTAATTATGTTTATGATATGAGTTTTTAGATATAGTGTATGTCATTTTGTTTTTTGTTTTCACATCATTTTTTTCTTTAATAAATTATATGTAAATATGGAGAGTAGAGCAGATATGGCAAATTATATGTAAATTTTTGAACAGATAATAACAGTTTCTTTAGCTAATTTTTTAATTTTTTTTATATCAAATTAAATAATCAATTATATGATTTAAAAATATTTATGATTTGACATTTTACCAAAATTAACCCACTCTTAATAATAACATTTAAGACAAAAGATTTAATTTTCTCCCAACTTCCAATCCAATACCATTTCATTTTTTAAATGAGACCAAGAAATATAATTCTCTCCAAAATTTTCAATCCAACCCTTCAAAACTAACTATTATTATAAATACAGAATACTATTACAAATTAATAATTCATTTTCACCCTCATTTGATGTAATGCAAAGTCACTATTAATGTTAAATTCCAGTGGAAAAATTAATAAATACCCATATTTTGGGAAAACAGCTGGTGCTCAAACTTGGTTACATGAATATTTGTCCCCTGTACTAGGATGTGATGAACGAGATCCAGAGGAGCAACACGAGGGGCACACATAAGTTGGGAGGGCTCGCGCTTTGGACTTTGGAATGTTGAGGCAGGAGGTGTGATACCAACGTTGGCAGGAGTTGCACTGTATCATCAATAAATCAGGATTGTATATTGACTCACACACGCAGTACCGCTCCATCGCCTGATTGTCCATGGCCACGCACTCGCGCGTAACGTGGTTGTAAAAGAACCTGTAAAAGTATTCGTGGGAACCCCTGCTGCCAACCCCTTCGTCGTACGCCTCCACGCTGTCGTAAACAGTAACCTTGTCCACCAGGGAGTCCAGGTGGACAAATTCGTGGTGACAGGAGGCCATGAGCTCCGCCTCGCTATGGTGCTTTTGGCGGCCTTGGGGGGTCTGCTCGGGCCTGTAAAACAAACACACCTTCACTTGTGGGGTGTCGTCCATGATCACACGTAGGACTATCTCGCCCACCCACACCTCCTGCTCTAATTTGCCCTTCATTTCGAAATGCTCTTTGTCTCCTGTTTTCACTGCCACGTTTGTCCCCGGGTACACCCACGCCACCCCGCCTAACCCTAGTGGAGGGTGCCTCTGCACACCCTCACATTTTATAATCTTTTTCTTATTTTCCTCTTCGCTTGAGTTTCTTTTTCTCTTTACTGATTCGATCGCCTGGGTGTCAGCTGATTTGTCATCGTCGCTCTTATTATTGCTCTCACCCCTCCTGCCAACTACTCTTTTCTGCTGCTTACTGGAATTGCTCGTGCGCTTGCTGTCAACTGATTTCTCCTCCATACTCTTACTGGTATTGTTCTCGCGCCTCCTGCCAACTCTTTTCTGCGGCTTATTAGTATTGCTCCCACGCCTGCACCCACAACTTATTCACTTAATTAAGGTTTTACTTCAAATTTTCCTTTCGCTGTCAGAACTCATTCACTCATTCACTCATCTCGCTCAAATCTCAATATAAAACATATGTACATTTATACATATATTAAAATATACATTTATAATCATTGTGTGAAACACCGACACCGACAAGCCCGCCTTCCGTTGCATTGTTCAACCGTTTTTTTTAATAATCAATAATTTAATAAAAAGAAATATATATTTTTTACATCAATAGGTGTGTTAATTTTATTTTAAAATAAGGTTCTCAATGGGATGATAGGGATTTAACTTCCCAAAATGGGCGTTGGGTTTTAACTCCAGCAAAATAGGTATTAGGTATTGGGTTTACTCTTCTAAAGGGGTGACTCTTTTCCAGAAAATAATAAAAATTTTGGTAAAATTTTAATAAAATCAAATTTTTAGATTAAATCTGTTTTTATTCCAAAAAAATATTATTTCCCATAAAAAAATTCCAGTAACAGCTTTAAAAAGAAATTACTTTAACATTTTAGTTTTAAAAAAAATATATCAAATAATAACTCTGGATGCAAAATTAAAAGTTAATGATTAAAAAGCTGGGGTATACACATAGATTAAATCGAGTATACACAGATGATATCCGCGTAGGTCATTAATTAATGGATTCCTACTTAATAGCCAGTTATAGTTGGTTTGAGTATATTTTTTGCTAGTATACAAAATGAAATAGAAATTTACTGCTTTGGATTTGTATATTTTATCTATACATTTGTTAATTAAAAAAACTTACTCTATTAAACTTATATATTTTATTTATAAATTTAATGTAACATGATTTATATAAATGAAATATTGAATGATCTATTCATTGTTAAATTAGATATTTTTTTCACTTAACTTGTTTTTCCTTTGTCAACGGTTATCCTTTTTTAATGTGTGTTCTTAATTGATAAAGTACTCATGTCTTTGATGCTTACCAATGTGGAAGATTTTATATGCAAGTACTTTGGCCATCTCCATTTCTAGTATATCTGTGATTAATGTGAGGACTTCCCATGGGGTAATTTAGTAGAATCATCTTTATCAATTTAAATTGAATAAGATTTAAATAATACATTTTTTTTAAGAGAGTGGGAAATCTATTATAACTCAGTTGTCAAAGCAAGAGTGGGGGCAACCATCACTATTATCCTCAAATGCAAATTGATGCATCACTATTATTCAAGGAAAGCCACACCACCTAGAATTACTAGCTGGTGTTGACGGTCTATAAGGGGGCATATTTTCACTCGTGCCATATGTCTCTAGGCCTTGGGCCATCAACCCGTTTCTTTAAGTAAGATTCACAAGGGGGCATGCCTTCACTACTGCCATATGTCTCTAGGCCTTGGGCCATTAACTCATTTCTTTAAGTATGATCCATAAGTGGGCATGCTTTCACTCCTGCCAAATGCCTATAGGTGTTGGGTTGTTAACTTGTTTGCTTGCATATGAGGAAGACAAGCTCTTAACCAAGGAGAAGCAGTTTTAGGTCATACTTTGGGCCCAAAGGAAAAAATTATTATTATCCAATTTGACTGACTCAACACTGTTATTCAAGGAGAACCACGCCACCTAGAATTACCAGCTCGTGTTGGTGGTCTATAAGGGGGCATACTTTCACTCCTGCCATATGTCTTTAGGCCTTATTCCATTAACCCGTTTCTTTAAGTACGATCGACAAGGGGGCATGCTTTCACTCTTGCCATATGTCTCTAGGTATTGGGCCATTAACATGTTTCCTTAAGTACGGTCCGCAAGGGGGCATGCTTTCACTCCTGCCAGATGCCTCTAGGTGTTGGGTTGTTAACATGTTTCCTTGTGTACGAGGAAGGTGAGCTCTTAACCAAGTAGAAGCAGTGTTAGGTCATACTTTGGCCCAAAGAAAATAATTATTATTATCCAATTTTAAGATCACATCCAAACCATACACCAAATTGGCGTATGAGTCCCCCTTTTTTTATGGGACAGGGGATCCACCTCCATGGAACGATTTGACGGCCAAGTCTACGAAGGCATACATACTCTACCCCTTCTCGTTTTGAACATGTGACCTCTTAGGAGGAAACATGTGTTCCTAACCATTAGGCCCACTCAAGTTGTATCACTCCTAACCACATCATGCTCCTAATATATTCACTTTCAAAATTATCAAAAATATTGAAATTTTCATAAATTTAACAAATTTGTAAATAAATATTAGAATAATACAAAATCATAATTATCTATTTTGGTTAGAAAAAAATTTATCACTCTTTAAAAAGAAATATAAAATGGAAACATGAGAAAATTTAGTATATTTATGTAATTTTTCATTATTAAAATTTAATATGTTTATTAGTCCCTAACTCGCAAGGGACTATAGTATTCCTTTCATGATCAAACTATGTTGACTTTGCATTATTTTGTTATGTTTTTGCAATTTTAACCAAAGTTTCAAGAAAATGCCTGGTATTTATATTTTCTCGTAATTTTTTCTTGTAAATTCAAAAATAATTTTCTACTTATCTTTTTTCTAATTTTTTATTGGTTTAACAAGCTCTGATGTGACATAATTCCCCTGGTGGAGGGAATTTTATTTTTGGTATATGTCGAAGCCTAACGAATAATTTTAAAATGGAAAAAAGGTTAATTTTGTGAGTGGTCATTTAGTGTTTTTGGCACCCATAATTTTAAAATGGAAAAAAAGCTGATTTTGTGAGTGGTCATTTAGTGTTTCTGACACTGACACTCACAGTGTTATTGCTTTGCTCAATGATGCTAGAACTGACGACGCAGTTGTAGGTCCTTTACATAGGTGAGGGGAGCTATTTATCACCACTATTTCGTAGAGAGAAATTTAAATATTTCGCCATTGATATCCTAAAATTTGCCATTGATATCCTTTTCTTTTGCAATTTAAAAGCCCATGATTCTTTTTAATTACATGCATAACCATCCCATGCACCAACTGACCATGTTCACAAGTGGAGCATGATTTCCAATCAACAAGGAAACCTCATCCAATTGAGAATTGATTATATTTGATGGATTTATTTTCGTTCAGGTAGTACTGGAAAAGACACAACGAAATTATAACATTCTAGGGTGAATTTTCAGCATATGACACGAAAGTTGTAGTTTACTTTAACAATTTATACTATCAAAAATACATGAATCAATTTTCAGCATATGACACGAACGTTGTAGTTTACTTTAACAATTTATACTATCAAAAATACATGAATCAAATTTATTAAGAAACTTGAGTAGCTCACAGGTGTGGAACACCACCTGTAAGACTGCCTCTACAGAACACACTTTGCTTTACAAATCATTACATGAGGAATATATACATGAAACACGCATTTAGGGAAGTTGAAACAACACCTAGAAAATAGGAACAAACTCCTAATCTAAGGTTTGGTTTGAACCATCACTCCATTAAGACATTTCAACATTAATCTCAACACTCCCTCCTAATGGAGAAATGGATTCAAAGATATGCCTAAAACTTCCCTAAACAACTCAAATTTGATTCTCCCAAGAGGTTTGGTAAAAATATCAGTAGCATTGTCACAACTATTACAATATTCAATATGGATTTCATTTGACTGAACTTTCTCCCTCACAAAATGAAGCTGTCTATCGATATTCTTTGTGTTCTTATGAAATACTGGATTATTTGCAAGTTTGATGGAGCTCTCATTGTTGCATGTGATCATTGTTGCAACCTTATGTTCTTCTCCAGCATCAAGGAGAAGTCTTCTCAACCAAACTGCTTCACATGTTGCTGCGCACATAGCTTGATATTCAGCGTCCGCGGAAGACAAGGATATTGTGTTCTGCTTTTTGCTGCTCCATGTAATGACACCGAATCCAACGCTAAATGCATAACCTGTTATGGATTGTCTGTCGTCTAATTTCCAGCTCAATCGGAGTCTGAAAAACCTGTTAATCTAACATCACACAAATCAGTATAAACAATACCAAAATCTAAGGTTCCCTGGAGATACCTCAAAACACCTTTTCTTGCAACCCAATGGCTCTCAAGGGGCTTTGACATAAATTGGCTCAATGCACTGACTACATAAGCCAAATCAGGCTTAATTGTATTCAAGTATATTAGACTCCCAACTAGTTGTCTATACAACGTCGCATCTGCCTCCATAGATCCATCATGACATTCTGAAGTTTTAAGTTTAGCTGTAAAGGTACTACTGCATATTTGCATTGATCCATTCTAAACTTTTCCAGTAAGCTCCTGACATACTTACTTTGTGACATAAAACTTTGTCCAGAGTCCCTCCAGACTTCCAAACTCAACCAGTAATGTAGCTCTCCAATGTCTTTCATCTCAAAGACTTGTGACATCTGCTTCTTGTTCTTTAATGATATTATCAACATTCCCTGTAATGATTAGATCATCTACATATAAATAAGTCAAAACAATCCTTCCCTCTTTATCATGTTGTGTGTGGAGCATGATTGTTCAGAGGTCTTTGTTTCAACCGGATGTATACCCCAGGAAGTTTGTACACCCCTCCATGCGGGGGGGTGCGGGGGGAACTTGTCCACCCCGTGGGGGTCTGGGTGGGCCGATCTTGCCCAGCGAGGGGGTTCGGGGGCCAATGGGGGCTCGGCAGCAGCACCCTCGAAGCTAAAAACAGATGTAAAATTGCCTTGTAAAAATATAGTAATTTCTAGTCAATCTGGGTCGTTCATTAGG
>APFE031648770.1:2700-16727 GCA_000404065.3 Pinus taeda | reverse complement strand
AGCCCACCACTCTCACAGAATTACTTGCTTTCCCTTTTGCTGTAACTTGCTTTAAACAACAGTCTTGTTATTAGTTTTGTGAAATGGTAGAGAGGGTTAAATATCATCATGAGTTTGCTAGGTTGTTTGTTCTTCATCTTTACAATGGCCAGGTGAACCTTGCTGGTGTCTCTTTTACTTTGACACCTAAAACCATTGTAGCAACAATAGGCATCCCTAATGTAGGTGAATAGTGGAATGAGGATTAGCATGCGGGAAGAGAGCATTATGAGCCCTACATTAAGGTTAGTTATCAAAGGTAAATCAGTAGGGTTTGTCCTTTCAAATACTTGTAGAACCTTTGTGCTCCTATCATGAAACTCATCATCAAGTATTTTACCTGTGAAGGAAGATTTTCCCACCTATAGACATATCATGTTAGATTGTTGATGCATTTCACAAGAGTCAGGATGATGAACCTCCTGTACTTTATATGCAGGAATATTGAGAAGATGGCTCTATATGTGCAAAGGAATCTTTTTCCTTAGCAGTTCAACAACATTTACCACTTCTCACTGATTAAAATTGTTTTCTTGCATCAGCTAAGCTTGTTGAACATATCATGCGATAACTTCATTGTACATGAGATTTTCAAAGGCCCTCAGGTAATTCCATCAGTGCTTCAAGAGGAGGGAGGGCCTTCAAGACAACCAGATGTTCATGAGAGTGAAACCATAGGTGTGATAGTGTTTGTCACCTTTGAGAGAGGCACCTGGAGGCTTTTTGCTACTGCTAGGTGACTACTATCTTCACTAGCAGTGGAAGGGGTCTTGCTTTCTTCACCAGACTATAGGCAAATGCTATCTTCACTGGGGGTGAAAAGGGCTTTGCCTTCTTCTTCAGCTGAACAGGTATAGGGTAGAGACAAAGGAAAGAAAGAAGTGCATGAAGAAGGCCTTACTATAGGGCAAGATAGGGATTTGTTTTGGTTGAGGATGATGACACTGATTTGCGCTCTAGAAGCTCAAGACTCAAGGATATGATCATCAAAGAGAAAGAGGTTGAAATCCAAGCCTTATTACATGACCTTGAGAGGGCCAAATCGATCATCAACTATCTTGAGCAAGAGAACGAGCAACTGGAGGACAAACAAGCTATTATTGAGCCGCAAACAATTAGAGGAAATAGGGAAGTGGCAAAAACAAAGAAAAATCAAATTGACATCCCTTGAGCAAGAGATTGAGGTTGAACAAGAATCATGGTTAGAGTGGGAAAACATTCACCTAGAGAAATTTCTTGCGAAGGCCAACAAAGAGAAGAAAATGTTGTTCCATATGGCTTATCACTACCTAACCTAGAACAAAATTTGCAAAATAAGGGTGAAGAGGTTAAAGGCTAAGCTAAAGAGAGTTTTGAGAAGCAAGAAAGAGCAAGATAAGCTCAATATCTTGGCCAAAGCATCATTGGCCCAACAAAGCACCTAAAAAGGATCACTCATGCTGAATTTCAAGAAATTTGGAGCACATTTTGTCATTTTTGAAGTTTTTGAAGCAAAAAATAAAAATAAAAAATCAGCAGGTGGCACTGTGCTTTTGTTGGGGGGCTCCACTTGCAAAAACGTTTGCATTTTTGGAATCAGAATGAAAGAATATGCATGCTCAAAAATGGCTGAGAATTTTGGACAAGTTCTGGGTCTCCAAAAGGGAAAAAAACAGCCAAAAAGTGCCCTCTCTGCCACTTTTTGCCACACAAGAAGCAGTCATGGGAGATTCCATTTTTGGAGGGGAAAATTGACTCCAAATCCAAAAATTCAAGTTGTTACAGAAGGTAGACTTACCAATATTTCCAATGAGCTATTTTGCACCTGATTTGGACCTTGGGAGTCCTTCCAAAAGTGGCCTAGAGAAAGCATTGAGCATAGGATTAGTGGTGCTGTGCATAGGAGTACTTTTGCCAGTTTTGCCTGTTTGTCCAGAATTTTGCCCAGTTTGACTATCATTTGACTTTTTCTTTTCTCCTTGGTAAATTTGTAATGGTAAATAATGTAAGATGATGTAAATTTGATGAAAATTACTTGTAGGGTGTAGATACATCAGTTAGGGGTAGTTTGAGGTTGAATGAATTAGTTTCCATAATTTTAGAGGCAAGTTGTTCCACTGTCTATTTTGTAGTTCCCAGTTTAGATGTTGTTGAAATAGTTCCTTGACTCATTGATTTGACCCCTGATGGCTAGCACAAATGATTTGATGCCTATATCATGTACTTTCTTAGTCATTTGTAAAGTTTGGACTCTTGTGGATGCATTGAGTAGTATTGTAAATCGCTTCTACATTTTGGCAAGGAGATGAATCAGGGTCTTGCAACATTTTGTGGGATTCTTATGGTAATGTGTCTTGGCATTGTTTCTTCCTTTTTTATTTACTTTTATTTTTATGTGTATATGTATTGGCATCTATTTCTTTCTTCATAACTAAATTAATCAAGAGAATTAGGTGGAATCCATTGGTGTTCAGTGCTCTGCCTTGAGGATACATTTACTTTTTAATGTTTTCTCCTGTTTGAAGAGGACTTGTGAACTTTACATGCCCTCTCCAACTCCTCACTTGTATATAGACTTACCATCACATCCTATTCAAAGTCCTAAAACACTTGCCTACCCCGTCCCACAGAAGCCTCTACAAATTTGAGTTGATTTCCTGGACCCAAAGCTACCTTCCTCATTTGATCCAGCAACCAATTATTAAAATCAATTAAAATCCTCTGAGAAAATATACCTAGCCTAAAATCAGCATTAGTTTTTAGTCATCTCAAGCCCTAGTTGCCATAATTTAATTGAGATTTACAATGAGAGAGTCCTCTCCCTCGTGGAACGATAGGTCCAAAAAGGTCAATAGCCCATTTGTTAAAATTCTGCAAAGCTACCTTTGTTACTAGTGGCGTATCATCTCTCTTAGATGGATTCCATGTTATTTGACATACACCACATGCTTGGAAGAATTATTTTGCATCCTTATGTACTGTGGGTCACCATAACCCAACTCTCAATAATTTTTACGTGGTGGCCATTATGAGATACGAGTTCATCTTCAACACCTATTTTCAGAAATTCAGTCCAAGTTTAATGTAACTTATTCTATTTTGAAGAAAATTGTTGAGCTCGATTACTTTAGTAGAAGGATGAGAAAATATATATATATTATGAATTTCATAGTTTAGGGGTTGGACTTTGGTAGAAGGTTGGACTTTTGTTGATGCATTGAGCTAATTTGTACATCACTTCTGCAGTTTGGCAAGGAAATAAACCAGGGTTTTGCAACATTTTGTGGGATTCTTGTGATAATGTGATTTAGCATTGTGTTCTTCTTTGTAACTTAGTTGACCTTATGTTTATGTGTGCCATCATCTCTCTCATTCTGCAGAACTAAATGAATCAAGATTAAAGGTGGAATTCATTGGTGTTTCAGTGCTCTACCTTGTGGTTTATTTAGTTCTACATGTTTTCTATTGTTTGAAGAGGACTCATGAAAATTGCATGCCCTCTCTAGCTCCTCACCAATCTTTAGACTCACCATTACACTCATTTCAATGTTCTAAGACACTTTCCTACCTCACCCCACAGAAACCTCTGCAAATCTATGTTCATTTCCTGGACCCGAAGCTACCTTCCCATCTGATCTAGCAATCCAACCATTAAAATCAATCAAAATCCTTTGAGCATATATAGCTAGCCTAAAATTAGTTTTTATATCAATCATCTGAAGCCTTCCTTGATAAATTTTCATTGAGATTGACAAGGAGAGAGTCCTCTCTCGACCTGGTAGGGCTAGCTACTAGGTTAATCCCTAGCAAATCTCATGGATTTAATGTCATGGTCCAACCAAGTCAGTAGTTACATAAGGTTTCTACTTCAAATATGACCAATCAAAGGATTGAATCATTAGGTTTTAAGGTGGATAGGTTTGCTAGAGGTATTTTGTGTGATTTCTAGGTTTGAGTTCAAGGGATAAGGTCCCCAAGGAGACAAAAGCAAGGAATCACAGAGTAAAACCCCAACAAAATAGTTTAAATGATTTATGAGGATAAAGGGTGATGTAGGATAGAAGATTAGTGCCTTAACATACCAATATATATTGGGGGCATATTGGTCAAGGAGCAACACAATTGATGAGAAATAGAGTAGATTTAGCTTCAAAGAACAAAATAGTTTAAATGATTTATGAGGACAAAGGGTGATGGATGATAGAAGACTAATGCCTTAACTTGCCAATATATTTTGGGGGCATATGGGATCAAGGAGCAACACAATTGGAGAGAAACATAGTAGATTTAACTTCAAATACTAGAGCAAGCTAACTTTTGTGCCCTATAGTTTTCACCTAGTGTCCTTCAATCTTCAAAGATGGGATAAGGGAGAGAGAGCTTCACTTAAGTCATCTCAAAAGAGCTTGATGACTCTCAGCCTGAGGTAGATTTAGGCCCTAACACACTGGAAGGTCACATCTTTCTTTAGAAATTTCTCCATTGATGCATTTATCTATGCGTATCCCTTTTTAAGCTTTCTATAATAACCAATGTATCATGGTGTCTTGTGCAATTCACTACATGAGAAAAGGACATCGGTGAGGGGCAAAAAATGTCACCATAAGCTCATTGGTGATGGTCAAAAGAGACTTCATCACCAAAAACAGAATGTCACCAAAGGTGGTTTCGCCAAAAGTATAGGTGTTGTGGTGACATTCAAAGCGTGTCACTAATAATGACTTATAATGACAGATAGTGACCATCACCATTTTATATGAGAAATGGTGACAGAACATAGACTCCGTCACAAAAAACTGAACATCAATGAAGGTCATGCCGCCAAAAGTATAGGTTTTATGGTGACATTAAGGTTCGTCATGAATATTGATTATAATGATGGATAGTGACCATCACCATTTCATATGAACAACACAGATTTATTGTGATGGATATTTCATGGCCATCACTATTGGTGCATATATATGGTGATATTTGTTGACCGTCACCAAAAGCCGCATTGCCAAAAGTATAGGTGTTGTGGTGATATTCAAGGTTCATTAAAAATAATTATTATAATGATGGACAATAATTGTCACCATTTCATTTAAACAGCAACAATTTATGGTTACAAACCTTTCATGGTCGTCACTATTGATGTATATATATGGTGGCGTTCGTTGACCATCAGCATTTCATATTTTGGTGAGGGTCAAAAAATGTCATCATAAGCTCATTGGTGATGGGAAAGATAGCCTCCGTCACCAAAAACTAATCATCGCCATTCCATATGGATATTAGGGCATGATGGAATCGAACCACTAACCTCCTACTTGTAAAGAAGATGCTCTTCAATTGAGCTAGCACCCTTTAAAGAATTGGACTTTTAAAAATTAGACCTTGAAATTTCATAAATTGTAAAGTCTACAACTTCAAATAAATTAATGTCTCGACAATATTTTACTAAACAAGTAGAGAAACATCAAAGTGGTAGGTCCCTAACTAATGGTTATGGAAGTTATGAAATGTAGGTGGAGGGAAAAATAGCTACTTATAAAAGAATCAATATGTTTAGTTGAATACTCAATTAGAAGTGAAACTCTGAAGACATTTATAACCTATAAATGACCTATAACTAGCAAATGCAGCAAATATTGCAAAGGAAATGTCCATAAGTGGATAACATATGGAAGAAGAGCATTGATGAAGATGGATGCAATATGTTATAGGTTGAGTGAAAGAAAAATCTCAATGTTGTTGTTGCTGGGTGTTTAGATATATGAATGAGATAACACCCTTTAAGGACTTAGAATTTACAAATTTAGACTTTGAAACTTTATAAATTGTAAATTCGAAAACTTTAAATAAATTATAAAAATTTGTAAAATCTTGGCAAATAATTTACTAAACAAGTAAAATAGCATCAAAGTTGCAAGTCCCTACCTAATGGTTATGGAAGTTATGAAAAGTGGGTGGAGGGAAAAATAGTTACGTAATCTTGGATGAGTCAATCAATTTTGTAGGTCTGTTATTATCACTGACATGAACATAAGCTAAACTATATTTATTAGTCGTACATGTAAAAAGAAGGAGATCATAAACAAGGGACTAACCATCATTCCTAGTAGGCCTGCAACTATGTTTGTTTCCCAAGAATTTCTTCCACAATGTAGAGGAATTTTGTCTATAACAACTTCATTTGACTCACTCTTAGATGAATTTAGTTTTTGTATGAGAGAAGCATCACAAAAATGAAAGAAGTCAAGCCAGATGGAAATTGAAGAGAATAACATGTGCCCAATCTTGATAATTGGGCAACCACGTGTAGCAAAGCGCACAAGAGATCATGGCTAGAATCATTAGCAATTCGTTTATACTCTTATGAGAACATAATTGGTGTTAATCGAAGTAATGCTAGAGTAATGCCATCATTAGTTGATTATGAAAAAATCTTCCTTACCATATGATTTTTACATCTAAGTTTTATTCCTCTTTGCCTCGAGAAGATGCCAATTAAGATGTAAAAGTTTTTCATTGGCTAACAAAAAGCAATGTCAAAATTTGATAGGTGGAAAAGAAATTCATTATAATATTTTCCTTAAAACATTAGTTTTGATGTGGTTTGATGTTTTAATTCCCACACAAGTACTAATGATAAACAACTAGCTTATTACTATAGTCCATGTTGCCTTATGGTAGGGACTAATAAGAGTTCCCAAATTTGTTTCTAAATATGTCTTATTTGTTTGAGTTTGGGCCAAACCTACTCAAACATTTTCAATTTAAACCAAGATGCAATGAGCCTAATTATGTTTTCCTAAGCTAGTCAACAAGCTTGACCCAGGATTTTGAAAAGGAAGTTTGATAGAGATCGTTGTTCTAACATGTTTTGACAAATTTTCTCTTTTTGTATGTCTCAAAGGGAGAATCTGAACTAGCCTCCTCTTACCGCAATATGGCTAGATAAGTGAAACAAATCAAGACCAATAATATCTACTAAGGTATTGGAAGTGAGGGGCATTTATTATGCCTAAAGATGCTCAATATAGGGCGTCAAAGTTGATCAGCCAGTGTGCTGCAAAGTACTACTATAAGAATCCTATCTTCCTCATTGGTCAGTTCTACCATACTTCTACAATATAACTGGGACTTGTGGAAACCATTAGGGGGATTATATAGAGGTTCCTCATTTCATATCATTTATGGGGTTGTTTCCACTTTTATGTTGTGTTTCTGTCAGTTGTTTTGTGTTTGACTTTATTCATATTTCTCTCAACTCTTCAATCTCGAGGATAAGGGGACTCACAAGCTTCATAGTGTTTGGCTATGGATCTTTGCATGGTTGGTAATTAACCATTGAAGGAAATCTAATACCTCTCTGGATAAGAGCATGTTGACAGATGGATTTGCTAAATTTGTGGTAAACAAGATACAAGTGATACACATCTTTTTGGACTGCCTGTCTCCAAGAGACTACTAGTAGGACATTAAGGATCAACAATGAGTTTTCTTCTAGGAAAAAGTACATTTGATACTACGAACTTTGGATATTCCTGGTGTCTTGTGTTCTCATCTCTCTTAGGGATTTGGACTGCTTCAAAGTTATTCCATTGTTCACATTTTGGAGGCTAAACGGGAAGTTTTCTTTTGCTAACAAGGATAGAAAAAGCATCATGCATCTTTTCCACCAAAATTATGAAAAATATGTATGTATGGGAAAAATTACAAATGGTTCCATATGTTGCCATAAAAAAGTAGAGTGATGCATATGGACATTCAATCCATAGTGCATTATACCTGATATATGTGCAATTTCAAAGTTGCTATTACACATTCAAATACCAGGTGCACTGTTTATTTTCATTAGTATAGCTAACAAAATGAATTTCTTATGTCATTGCTTCACAACAGTCTGGTATTCATATTAACCACTTAGATATGATCATAAAAATAACTACTTAAACTTTCAAAGGTTGATCCTCTTGCTGACAATTAAGGCATGGCTCATTGGAAGAAACTTCTAGTGGAAAGTAGTACATAAGTAGTGGCTTGAATCCATCATTTGATACATTTGATTGCCAGGTTCATGGATTTTTCCGACATCAAAGAATCTCACAACAAAGTTGTACTAGATAATATCCACCCCTAAATGTGGCTTCTTCATTTTTTCTACAATTCAGAGATATGTGCAAGACTCATCTCAACTTGGAATACTCTACAATCATGATGATGGATATCCACATTATTAGGATGAATGGTATTTATCTCTATCATGCAAGCATGTACACAGATACATCATATATTTTAATTGTTAGCAGTATGTAGTGAAGTCATGGTGAATTGCATTTGGTTTTCTTCTACTATAGATATGGTGAGAAATGCCATGTGAAAAGACATGAAATGATGGAAAGAAAAGATATTCAGAGATATATAATATGTCAATGAAAAGGGCCACATCAGATAGACTTACTCAAAATATCAGATGACATGCAAACGTTAAGTATAGCACAATGTTCAATTTTCTTTTCACTAACATAAATCATACTTTGGTTAGTCCAAACATTCATAATATTGTGTTACATGAAGTCACCTTGACCATCATCAAAAGCAAGGTAGCTGCAGATAGAGGACTTATGTTAAAAATAACTACAAACTTTACTGGTTTTACACTAAAGGACAATGGAAACCTATGTACTTGAGTTTACAATAGGAACCAAAAGAAGTAGGAGAAGCTGATGCCTAATACTAATTTCATAAATGAAGTATAAAATTTCTCTCTATTCTGAAAATGTAGCAATATCAAGAATTGTTTGCGTTTCCATAGTTTTCTACCATAATAGAGAACACTTATTACTTCAACAAAATAAATTATTCAAAATTGGAGTTAAAATGACTATTCAACACCATCTTCCCCCGTGTAAGTATACACTTTTTTCTCAAAATGGTCATAAGAAATTTCTTTTTTGTACCACATCTAACCACACTCATAAGTTACATTTCAAAATTTCTCCACAAATAACAAAAAGTGCATCTTCAAGTAAAAATCATATCCTTATAGAAAATTTTCAAGATTCAATGGATAGGTAAAAATCTTGACATAGGTTCATCATTGTCACATAGACACAAATTATAGCATTCTATCATTATGCCTCATGTTATTTTACAAAAAATATTTTCAAACGGAAGCACCACCCAATTTTTTCAACCTAATTCCAAGCATGTGTTTACAGTCTAGATTGCATGGATCCTTATCTACTGCATACTTACTGACAACATTTTCAGATGGCACTTCTTCTTCATTGAGAGTACTAACAAGTTTTTTAACCTGCTCCAAACTACCACTCTACAAGGCAAATGTAAAATGAGAAAATTAGCATTCATATATACTAATACCTGAAGTCAATATCTTGCATACAAAATATAATGCATAGGTTTATTTCACAACACATTTCATAGTAGACATGTGTCTCACTCAAGATAATTCTAAAATATTTAATTAATTAGCCAAAAAGCATTAAGTGTGAAGTGCAATTTGCAATTTACGACTATACATGTCGTGCTAATTCAACATAAGTGAAGAGTAATATGTTGAATGATTTAACATTATAATTGACAAATAGAAGTGTCATTTTGCTACTATAAATAATGCTTTTCAGATCTGGTTATGTATGATACGATTACCTTAGCAGGGTGAAACTTATTGAAATGCTTTGTATCTTTTCTTATTGGATTACCTAGAAGTTTGGGTTGGTAAGGATTGAAATATGGTCCACCTCTGTTGTTGTTTTGTTTTATATTTCATAACAACCCAAAGGCTGAAGTCATAGGGTTAAGTTCAAAAAAACTTATAGTTAAGAGGTGAAATTTTTGAATTTCATATTCACAAAAAATTTCCACACAATTCCATGAATGAAACATAAGCACACTTCTTCATAAGTTTGTCCTTTGCCTTCTGTTATGGGCCCTTTTCCTAAATATGTCACCACATCTTCAAAATAGGGATCTTGATATGAAAATAGTCTACACAATTACCCATATGTTTTTCTTGAAGGACACTATCATACATCCTTTCAAGCACACTATTACAAGGGAATGTGCGTAGGGATCTTGACCCTCAACCCCATCCCAGATCTGTTTCTAAAATTGGCAAATAGGTCCAAACTCAGAGTGTGTCTACTTATTTATGGCTTCGATACTTTTCTTGGATTCCTCTCATTGAGAGGTGTAGGATTGATCTGAATACCATATGATTCTAACATGTATTCATGGAGATATGAATTTATTTGTGTTATGTCACAATTTGTCAACGTCGGCCAACAACCAGATACCCCCACTCAAAATAAAATTTGCACCATAAATAGGGTAGATCTTTAAGTAATTTGGTCACTCGTCTCTTGTGATCCCTTGCTCCACTTGTTTGTGTTTTAGTGGAAAGAGAGGCTTAAGAAGAGAAGCTCTATACGCTACCGTAGAGGAGATGCCTTAGCCTTTAAGGTAGTCATGGAGGAGAGACCTTAACATAGTCATAGAGACTCTAATGTAGTAATGGATGAGAGGCTTTAACATAGTCAAGGAGGATTCTAGAACACAGTTAGGAGAGGCTTTAATGTAGGTCTAGAAGAGACCCTATGACATTGATATATGATGCCCTAAATTGGTTGTCACAACGTGCCCTAGCCGCAACCTTATGAGGAGATCTATATGCAGAAAATGAGAGACCTATATGCAGCTTAAAGAAGCCCCTACATGCTGTCCAAAGAGGGAGATCTAGCCACAATGATTGAGGTTTCTTCACAGCTGAAGGAACTTCCCTAAATTGCAGTCATGGGAGAATATTTTATGCTGCTCTAAAGAGATAAAATGATAGTCATACTCTATCCTAAATGAGGCTATTTTTTGCAGCAAGGAGAGGCTTCAATATGTTTCCTTAGTAATCCTTTATATGCTATCTAATGAAGCTATAAAAATACCCTAGTCGTAGTCAAGAGGAGAAATAATCTCACAACTATATGTAGCCTAAAACACAGTCAAGAGGCACTAATCCACTGCCCAATCAAGGAGCTGTAATCCATAGTTTGATGAGGCTTTTATCTGCCCTAGGTATAGTCTAAGAAGGAGGTTCTAGCCATTGCAAACAAGGTCTCAAGCTGTTTTCATAATGCCACATTTCTGTAGGTGACAGCATGGCCTAATTCAGGACTATTTGGGCTAATGATGGTGATGATTCTTAAGCATGATTTGAAGGGAAGAAGAATCCAGTATAAGGAGGAGTTAGAGGCTACTAAGTAAGGGTTGTTGGATCATTGTTTGGTTAGACTATAGTTGGAGTCCACTGCTGGACTAGGCCACAGGTCATAGCCAATAGTTGGAGACCTTTTTAGAAGCTACGTTCATAAGGTAACCAGCCATATAAAGCATTCTTTCATTGGAGGATTGTATGAAGGTCAGTCACCATCGATATGTGGACTATGGGGTGTATTGTAAGTGTTGTAGCATGCTAGTATTGTGCGCTAACCAAAGATTAGTTTTTCCAAGATATGCTTCAGTCCTCTCAACATACACAAGTTGCCAGATGGGTAGCCTTGTCATGATCTGTGAAGTTGCAAAGGAAGGAGAGTCTTATGTAAGGAAAGCTTTAGTATGTCGGGTAATTAGTTGAGTTGTTCTAGGCATATCATCTGCTGCATTGTGTCATATTCAAGGTGAAGATATCTGATGTCTAATCTTCTATTTTGGCAATTAAAGTATTGACTTCAAATTTATTTGTATTATCTCTCTCTGTTGAACTATTGAAGTATATAAGAAGAATTGATCATGGGTTTCCCCACAATGGGGTTTTTCCCCAATTGGTGCCACATATTGCGCCCTCTTGTCTTAGCTTGTCATCTAATGTTTATGTTTATGTTCTATTTTCACTTTACTATCATATTGATGTGATAGCTAATATGAATATTGTCACTGAGCCAAAAATGAAAAACAGAAGTAAATTTCTCTCAACATAGAACATACCTAAAATTAACATGCTATCAGAGGTGAGGTGAAGACAAAGCCCAAGCAAGAGTGAAAGAGTAGTCACCAAAGAAAATTGGACAAGGTTAAAGGCTCAATTGGTTCCTCATCCGTCTTCTCGACTAAAGACAAGCTCTGTAAGAATTCTTTCATGGATGGAAGATGTCTTCAAATCTGACATTGGAAGAGCACGTGTTGGATCATGTGAAGGGTAAAATTCCCGAGCCTCCATCAAATGCATCAGCTGCTACAAAGAAAAAATACACTAAGGGTGGAAGGAAAGGTAAATGCCTTTCTTGCAATGATTTTGACAAATATGCGAAGGAGTGGTTGAATATAAGTGACACATCACTTGATGATGATGACAATAATTCCAGGGGAATCTTCAATGGTTGAATGAATGATAGGTATAATTGAAAGGGAAAAAGGGATGGAGGTCATCAAGGAAATGAATGGCTCTTCAAGAAAGTAAGGAACTCCAAGTATGAAGAATCAAATGTTGTTTCTGATAAGAAAAAGGAGTATTATCTTATATCAACCATATCCACTACTTCTCATTCAGACTCGTTAGGGAAATAGCTTAGTGATAGTGGTGCTTCAGGGCACTTCATCAAATAGAAGGAAGCTCTCTCTAATTTGATAGAGAAGGAGACAATTGTGAAGATTATTCTTGGAGACGATGCCACCTATCTCGGAAAGGTTGCAGGGAATCTTACCCTTCAATTAAATGAAGGTAACATGATTCATTTACAAGAAGTTATGATCTCAATAAAAACCTGGTGCCTATTTCGGCAATGGAAGTCAAAGTTTTCAAGGTGGCATTCATTGATGGAAAGGTACATACTTGATAAAGGAATTTTAAAGATGCTTTTACTCTTGGGTTCATGGTTGGCACTTTGTATCAAGTTGTAGGAAGTCCATTGGGGACCATGTCATGTGACACATCTCTTTAATGGCACAAGAGGTCTTCCCATCTTCATTGTAAGGTCCTACCTGATCCGAATCAATTGGTGAAAAGGATACATGAACTCAAAGAAGAGCATGAATGTACATGTTCGAGATGTACCAAAGGAAACCTTACAAGGGGACCATTCCCCTCATGTAATAGCAGGACCACAGATGTGGAATGACCTGAGGGGTTTGAAGTTCATGATCAGTAATCTCATGTATGCAGGTGGAATAAATCTCTATATGATTTAAAGCAATCACCCTGAGCTTGGTATGAGAGGATTGATAGCTATATGACGAAGCTTTGCTTCACTAGGAGTGAAGTCGATCGAAACCATTGCTTTAATGTTGTGGATGATAGACCTCTCATACTAGTACCTTATGAGGATGACCTTGTTCTAGCAGGTGTCAACCCTCTCATTTGAAAAAGTAAGAGGGAGTTGGATTCTGGATTTGGAATGTGGAATTGCAAGCCTGTGACTACTTTTATGGAGCCTAACTTTAAGAAGTTATGCGGTAGCCATGTCGGACCTGCTTTAGGAAATGCCTTTGAGTTTCATAAACTCATAATAGCATTGATGTTCTTGGTGGACTCTTGTCCGAATATGTGTTTTGTAGTTATCATGTTGAGCTCATATATGGTTGAGCCTCACTGGATTTGTGCCCAGAATCATTTGAGATATCTTCAAGGCACAATATCTCATGGATTGAGATACACTGCTAGAAATGTGAAGTTGCATGATTTTCTAGTGCTGACTAGGCAGGAAATGTGGAGGATCGCAAGAGCACTTTTGGGTGCTAGTTCTCTTTGTGTTCTACTTCAATATCCTGGATGAGCAGGAAGTAGAAGTCAGTTGCTTTAAGCACTGATGAGGCCAAATACATAGCTATGAGTATGGCCTCCTCTGAATATGTCTGGTTCAAGAAGCTCTTCAGTGAGATGTTTGGACGCATGCTGATGAGCCCCAATTTTGGTACAATTTGGGTTCATTTTGGCCTATTTTACTCGCTCAAACCATTCATCTTTATTTTCTTATGCATGCATTTCTTAGTTTATTCATGTTGTTTGTAGG
>APFE031648768.1:0-14420 GCA_000404065.3 Pinus taeda | reverse complement strand
ATGATGATGCCACAAAGATTCAGTTGGCTTCTTTGAGAATGGATGGAGCAGCATTGGTCTGGTGGGAGGCCAAGACCGAAGAGGAGATCAAGAAATTTGGTAAGGTTACCTTAACATGGACTGACTTTCTGTTAGCCATTAAAAAAAATTTTTATCCTCTTGCTCACATGCAGAAAGCCATTATGAACTGGCAAAATTTTAGACAACTTAAGGGTCAGAGTGTCCAAGACTACACCTAAGAATTCCGGAGAAGAGCTTTTTTGTTAGGGGTAGATTTATAGACCCAGGACACCTTACTGAAGTATATTGGTGGCCTGCATAGCTACCTTAGACACACCATCTTGATGTTTAACCCTACTAGCTTGGATGAGGTTTGTGTCCAAGCTACCCATTTAGAGGCAAGGGGAAAAAACACAGTTGAAGAGGGTAGAAACAAGCCCTCCAAGGGGAAAAACAAAGAGAAAATATCCAAGGGAAAGGGCAAAAAGAATGCATCTGTCAAACAGGAGAGTGAGAAAGTGATCTGTAAACACTGTTCTAAATGAGGCCATGAGGAGAAAATTGTTGGAAATTACATCCTGAAAAAAGACCTAAATTTAACAAATCCAAAGGGAAACATAAAACTGCTACTACTACATCTACTCCACAAGATTTAGGGGATGATTTAGGAGATGAAACCAAAATTACAGCCATGGGTTTGAAAAACTTGAAGGGAAAATAAATGGAAATTCAAGCCAACACTAGTACCTCAAATTGTCGTGTACAAGCTCCTAATGAGGAAGAAAGAATTGAACTGTTTCATGTGAGGGTGATTTCAAAACATACTAAGATTGACACACTTTTTGATAGTGGGTCACACGAAAACCTTATATCAGAAGACTTGGTCAAGCAGCTTAAACTTGAGACCGTTCCACATCTGAAGCCATATCCACTTGGATGGATTTGCAAGGATGCAAATTTACAAGTTTCAAGAAAGTGCACATTGTGCTTTGCAATTACTGCACATTTTATTGATATAGTTGAACTTGATGTGGTACCTTTTGATATAGTAGGAATTGTTTTGGGAAGTCCTTACTTGTTTGCCAGGAAATCTATCTTCCATCACCATGAAAAAAAATATCATCTTTTCAAAGATGGCAAGGAGTTCATTGTTAGAGCTCAATGCAAGAAGACAAATATAGAGATGGTGAATGCAAGACAGGTAAACAAGCTAGTCAATTTAAGTAAGAATTTTGTTCTTCTTATGATTAAGCCCAAGGTTGATGTGAATCATGAGTCATTTGACAATTGTGATCCAAAACTTAAATCAGATCTGTATGATGTAGTTGATGTATATCATGAGATATTTCAGGAGCCAACAGGTTTGCCTCCTAAGAGGGAGATTCAGCATGAAATCCATTTGCATCCATATTGTCCTCTTCCAAACATAGGCATGTACCGCATGTCTATTATGGAGAATGCGGAAATAAAGAAGCAAATCAAGGACTCTTTGGACAAGGGTTTCATAAGCCCAAGTACTTCACCATGTGGGTCACCGATTGTATTGATTCCAAAGAAAGATGGCACTTGGCGTATGTGTGTTGATTTCAGGGCCTTGAATAAGATAACGGTAAAGAATCGTTACCCACTCCCAAGGATAGATGACTTGCTAGACCAGCTGAAAGATGCTCGATATTTCACTAAGTTAGACTTGCGCAGTGGATATCATCAAGTAACAATTGAAGAAAGTGACATTTGGAAGACATCGTTTAAAACCAAACAAGGACTCTTTGAATGGCTTGCGATGTCATTTGGCTTGTGCAATGCACCTGCAACTTTCATGTAGGTAATGGATGATGTCTTGCATACTTTTCTTGATGATTTCATTATTGTCTACTTAGATGACATCTTAATTTTCAGCAGGTCTAGAGAAGATCATGTCATGCATGTTAGGAAAGTACTTGATGTTTTGAAGAAGAATCAGTTATTTCTTAAAATGTCAAAGTGTGAATTTGGAAAGACTTATTTGGTTTATTTGGGACACATAGTAGGAGGAGGTGCTTTGAGAATTGATCTTGCTAAGATTGAGGCTATTGTGAAGTGGCCTACTCCCAAATCCATAACAGAGGTAAGAATTTTTTTAGGTGCAGCTCAATATTGGAGGAAGTTCATCTCTAACTTCTCTTCTATAGCAGCTCCTATGCATGCAGTGACAAGTGTGAAGCATGCTTTCCAATGGGGAGGCAAGCAGCAAAAAGCTTTCGAATATTTGAAAGAGAAGATTAGTTCAGCTCCGGTCCTTGCATTACCGAATTCGAGACAGCCATTTGAGATACAAACCGATGCTAGTGATTATGCCATGGGTGGAGTTCTTCTACAGCATGGTAAGCCTATTGCTTTTCATTCTGAAACTTTTAATGGTGCTGTTGTAAATTATCCTACCTATGATAAGGAGTTGTATGCATTGGTACAAAGCATTAAAAAGTGGAAACACTATTTGATTGGCAAAGAAACTGTTATACATACCGACCATCAACCCTTACAGTACTTGAAATCACAAAGAAATTTACAATAGTCACGACACTTCAGATCAATGGGCTTCTTGCAACAGTTCCATTTGGTAATAAGGTACAAGAAAGGTACTCTGAATAAAGTTGTTGATATGGTTTCAATTCCTATTATTGGTGTTGTTACTTTACTTAAGAATGATTCCATTGTACATGATAGTTACATAGAACAATATGCATCTAATGATGACTTTAAAGATGTGTATGCTAGCTTGAGTAAAGGGAATCATGTAGAGGAAAACGATTATCACATGCATAACAATTTGCTGTTTCATTTGGGAAAGTTGTGTATACCACAGGGGGAGAGAATAAATGTCATAAGAGAAGCTCATTCTTCTCTTATTGCTGGCCATTTTGGTGTAAGCAAAACAGTTGCACATCTACAGAGCTATTGCTATTAGCCTCGCATGGTAGATTATGTTTCAAGGTTCATAAGAAGTTGTTCATTATGTGCTACCAGCAAGCCTAGTAATAGGAAGCTTGGCTTGTATACTCCTTTGTCGGTACCATCTAGACCATGGGAGAGCATCTCTATGGATTTTGTAGGAGGTTTGCCAAAATCTAGAAAGAAACATGATTATTTATATGTAGTAGTTGATCGTTTCAGCAAAATGTGTATACTTATGCCTTGTAAGAAAACTATAACTGCTGAACAAACTGCTAAATTATTTTTTCATCATGTATGGATTCACTTTGGTTTGCCCACTTCCATTATTAGTGACAGGGATTCTAGATTTGTGGGGAATTTTTGGTCCAACCTATGGGAAATGATGGACACAAAGTTGAAGAAAAGTACCGCTTTCCATCCACAAACAGATGGACAAACCGAAGTTGTGAAGAGAACCATTGTGCACCTCTTGAGAGGATATTGTAGCAAGCATCCCAAGCTTTGGGATGAACATTTGCACTACATACAACATGCTTACAACCGTGCCAAGCACTCTTCCACAAACACCTCACTGTTTGAAGCTTGTTTTGGTTACTTGCCAAAATCACCTCTTGATTTCATTCTCGAGAAAGATGTCGCCATTGAGGCACATAGTGATATTGATAAAGCTCATTCATTCATTGAAAGAATTCAGCAAATACATCAACAAATTCAAGAACAACTTGAGAAGAGTCAAGGCAAGTATAAGGAAAGACACGACAAGCATAGAGCCGATCACAAGTTTCAAGAAGGGGATGAGGTATGGCTGTACATTAGTAAGGAAAGGATGCAAGGAGAAGGTAAAAAGCTGAAGCCTATTCGTTATGGTCCATTCAAAATCCTCAAGAAGGTTGGAAATAATGATTTTCAATTAGATTTGCCTTCCTACATGCAAATGTATTCTGTTGTTAATGTGGAGAACTTACGTTTGTATGAACCTCCTTTGATCGCTGATCATGAAAGCGTTGTTCAGCTGCCATCTATAGAAGATTTCTCGCCAGAATTCTTAGATGAACTGAAAGAAGATACAATCCTTGACAGAAGGACACGCACTTCAAGGAGGGGCAATGTAGATTATGTTTGGGTTGGTTTCAAAGGCAACAAACCGAACAAGGAAAAGTGGATGGAGGTGGATAGAGTGAGGGCGTTGTACCCTCACCTCTTTAACAGGTAGTTGAAGGCTTTTGGGGTCCAAAAGCTTCCCAATGGGGAGGCGTGATCAGGGGCTCATGTCCCAAGTGTCGTAAAATGCTAAAAAATGAAAGTGCTCAAAAATAGCTCAAACCTAAACAAATGGATAGAGATCTTCCTCCTGATTTTGGCGCCACAAACGGTTCGAAAAACGGTCGTCGTATGAGAAAGTTATGCCAAAAACAAAATCGCCCAATAACCCTTAATTTTTGAATTTTCAAAAAAAAAATTAAAAAAGAATATTCCACAGAATATTCCTTGGAATATTCCATGGAATATTCCTTTCGGGCAAGCCAATCAGAAGCTACCACGTGGCAAGCTCAGAAGCTGCCACATGGCCCAGGGTGATGTCAGGAAGAGTATTTCGGTTGTTTAAAATTCGGTTGGGTGTATGGAAGATTGAACACACGACCTCCCATATACAAGAGCCAAGCCTTACCATTGGGCCACAACGACGAAAGTTGAAAGGAAAACGAGCCAATTGGTATTTAAATTTTGAAAAATGTTTGAGCGGGAAACGAAAGGGGCCAGCCCCGCATACATATGACCACAGCCGAAACTGTGGGCTAAACCTTTAACCGCCCAGCACAGAACCCGAGGCAAACCACCAGCGCTTTTTCCGGTCACATGCGAGTTTAACGGGCCGTTAACTGACAATTAAGTTGGCAGAACTTTTGGCGGAGCGGCAAATTTGGCGGACCCGCCATAATTGGCGGAGTTAACTAGACTCCAACTAAAGTTAGCTGGAGTGTTTCTAGGCATAACTGGAGGAAAACTTTAATGGGCCATAACTTTGGCTAGGAAAGGTGGTTTTGGATGAAGTTTTTATTTTTTTTTTTATTTTGGGTATTTTAGACCTTCTGAAGCCATTGGAATATGTTTTATAGCCATCTGAGGTCATTTGCAGAGGTTTTGACGCCATAGAAGTTCTAGGAGCCACTAGGGCCCAGTATTGTGAGAGTTGTAGGTATCCATTGGAGGTGAACCAGTAGTCAATCCTGAAGGATTCAAGTGTTCTGAATCCATTTTTACAGTCTATTCCACCTGTAGAGACTTCTATTAAGCTGTATATTCATTTTGAGCATTTAATTAAAACGAGGACAGGCCCATTTTGGAGCCTTGGACCCAACAAACGTAGCCCAGGAGGGGTGAACTGCTTTATCAACTTCTTTTGCATCTGTGGTTGATTTATTTTGCAGAACAAATT
Source organism: Pinus taeda (assembly GCA_000404065.3). Classification (NCBI taxonomy): domain Eukaryota; kingdom Viridiplantae; phylum Streptophyta; class Pinopsida; order Pinales; family Pinaceae; genus Pinus; species Pinus taeda. Next base: position 9,049 of record APFE031648768.1, on the reverse strand, counting down.
CATTTTAATGTGTTAAACAGTAAAAGGATATAATTCTACTATACTTAAATGGATCATGAATAGTTGAAAATTTCATTTGTTTCTTTACTGCAAGACATGGGCATCTTTTAAACATGTTTATTACTGAATTGAATACCTTGCCAATCATTTACAAGTAGTTTCAAATTCAGATCAACTTGGGATTGAAATTACCTTGTAAATTGTTTTTCTGTCATTCCTGCCTTATTGATACTTATGATGGTAAACCCTTCGAAGCCCAGGGCCTTCTCTCCAGGCTTCAACTTCAAAATATTACCATCCAATCCAATCTACACTCTGCAATGTTATGTACAATGATGCAAAGTAAAATGAACTATGGTTAATCTGTAGAAAAATAATGCTTCAACATTCTACCATTGAAAGGTCCTCTTGGTAGATCTGATCCATCTATATCTCTCAAGAAAAAAGCATGGTTACCCCTGTAACCATAAATGACATAAGGCCATTGCCACAAAAAGTCAAATTTACCATGTTTGCCTTTGTCTTCCCTTCTTGAATCCCACTTAGGAACTTTATCACCTATGTAAAAATAATCTGCTTTGGTCTTTTTATTAAATACCTTTTTGTTTTTTTCCTGGATTACCTGTCATTTTACATATACTTCTTCTCTGGTCTGCTGCAGGTGTGTGGTCTGATTTATCCTTCTCTGGATATCATTTGGTTCCACTTGTAATTCCTGGATGATCTTCATCACTGGGATTCCCAAAGATGATGGAAAAACATCATCCATCCCATATACTAACTGATAGGGAGATGTGATAATGGACTTCTTAATAGTTAGTCTATCTGCCCATAAGGCATTGATCAACCTTTTGTTCCATGTCTTTTTGTTGTCTTCTAGTAATTTCTTAATGATATTGACCAGGCTTTTGTTGGAGGATTCTGTAAGTCCATTACCTTGAGGGTAATAGGCTGTGGAGTGGCCAAGGGTGATGTGGTATTTGTTACAAAAGTCTATCATTCTCTTGGATTTGGTATTTGTTATAGAAGTCTATCATTCTCTTGGATTTAAAGGCATCTGGATTATCAGTAATGAGCTTTTGGGGGCATCCAAATCTTGACAGGATATTATTTTCTAGTAAGGAGATAATGATAGTGTTTATGGCTTGTTTGGAAGGCATGGCTTCTATCCATTTGGTAAAATAGTCAGTGGTTGTCAGAATCCACTTATGCTGGGCTGAGGAGGTTGGTGTATTTCTCCAATGAAGTCTAACCCCCATTGTTGAAATGGAATTTCAGTGGAGATTGGTTTAAGAGGCAAGGGTAAAAGTTTTCTCTTTCCCTCAAATATCTGGGACTTATGACAAGAGGTCACATGTTTTTTAACATCTGAAAAAAGAGTGGGCCAGTAGAAACCAACACTCAAAATTTTGTCAGCACTAGTCTTCCAATACAAGTGTCCTCCACAATCCCCTGCATGAAACTCTTGCATAATTTTATGAGCTTCATCTTTCAGTAAACAGTTTAAAAGAATACCACTAATGTCTTTCCAAAACAAAGCATTATTTATAATACAATATCTCAATGACTTCATTTTCAAAAATCTAGCTTTAGTTCTTGTCAAACCAGGAGGAGCTTGTAAGTTTAGTAATACAAATATGATATCTACATACCAGGGTGAATAAGTTAAAGGTTCACTGATTTGTGGAGTTACCATCTCTTCCTGATCATCAAGGGAACTAATGAAATTAATATCTAGGGTCTGACAGTTCGATTCAGCCACGAATTTGGCTAAACCTTGCTTTTTATAAGCTTAGTAGGCTTTATCTCTATGTCTAATTCCAATATAGTGGCAATCCATTTGCCCCTCTTTTCTTCAGGCCCATTTTGTGTCAAAATGTCCTTAACGATTGAGTTTGGAACATAAGCAATGATGTGAGAATACAGAATGTAGACTCTGAAATCTTTGATGGCCTTTACTAAAGCTAATGCTTGTTTTTCCAAAATATTGTATTTGAGTTTGGCATCTGTTAAGGATTTATTGAAAAATGCAATTGGTTGTTCATATCCTTGGTCATTCTTTTGCGGCAAGACTGTTGCAATGATGTGTTTTGAAGCAAAAGAAAAAATTATAAAGTCTTTCTGAAAATCAGGACTTATAAGGACTGGAGTTTTGATTAAGGCTTCCTTGATGGCTTCAAAGGATTATTTGGCCTCCACTATCCATTTAAGTGCTGAGTCCTTTCTTAGCATATTATTTAGTTCTCTAATCAATTCTGCTAAATTTGAAATGAATCTCCTAAGAAAATTAATTTTTCCTAAAAATGGTTGCAACTCTCTAATGTTTCTAGGATGGGCAATGGTCAAAATGGCCTCTATTCTAGCAGGATCTATTCTAATTCCATCTTTAGATATGATATATCCCAACAACTTTCCTTCTTCCAAACTAAAGAGTGTCTTTTTGGGATTTAAAGAAATCCCAAATTTCCTACATTTGATGAAAACTCTTCTTAAATGGTCTAGGTGTTCATTATCAGATTTAGAAAAGACAGTGATGTCATCTTGGTATACTACTAGGAAGTCATGGATCTCCTTGGAAAAATCTATATCCATATCTCTCTGAAATGTTGCTTCTGTGTTCATTAATCCAAAAGGCATCTTCAAATACATGAAGGTACCCCAAGGAGTAGTAAATGCAGTTTTGGCTTGGTCCTCCGGTTGAACTAAGATCTAGTTATATCCAGAAAATCCATCAAGCAAAGAGATTCTGGATGAGCCTACTACCCTCTGAAGGATATGGTCCCTTTTTGGTAGAGGATAGTTGTCTTTTAAGGAGACCTTGTTCAAATTTCTAAAATCGACACACAATCTGATTTCTCTAGTCGTTTTCCTAGTAGTGACTAAGTTTGAAATCCAATCTAAGTATCTAATGGGAGCTATAACTTGGGCATCAAACATTCTTTTAACTTATTTCTCAATAGATGGCATAAGAACTGGGTTAATTCTCCTAAGTTTCTATTTGAAAGGTTTATGATCTTCTTTAAGAGGTATTTTGTGTTGTATTATGTTGGTGTCATAAGACTTCAAGTCTTCATAACTCCATGCGAAAACATCTTGGAAATCTTTAAACATATTTATGTATTTTACCTTTTCCTCTGGAGGTAAGGTTTTTGCTATTTTAATGAATTTTTGTTTTTCCTCAGTTCCTATGTTACATTCTTTTATATCTTCTCTTAGAGGTTCTAGTTTCATTTTTCTAGCTACATTGTTTGAGTCCAACAAATCTTCTAAGGGGACTAATCCCTTAGGCAAAATATTATTTTTTAGATTAAGAATTTCAGGATCATCATTCATTATTTCCTCTATCTCTACATTTTGTAAGTTATCTACTTCTAATCTAGTGAAATTAGTAGATTTATCTATATCTAAAATATTTACATCTATGTCACTATCTATGTCATTATCTACGTTATTTTCTACTATACAATCTGTATCTATTTTACAATTCTCAAAACTCATCTTTAGCATTCATGAAGTTTTAAATTTGAGAATCCTAGGAGAAAATCTACCAATACTTCAAGTTGTCTAGTATAACATGCCTATGTCTCACTTCTGCAATGTACTGATGGTTGGGTTGAAAGGGAAATTTGCAGGTACTAGTAAAAGTGGAAAGACTATGGGCTTGCATGTTTTGTTTTTTAGGAATGGCAGCAAAGTTTGTTTCCAGGAGGTCTTTAATCAAGTCCAAGACAGTCTCCTTGTATTGACTAAGTCTAGGATTTTTTACAGAGTATTCACCATTAATTTGTTTAATAATCAATTCTGAGTCCAAGTATGGAAACTATTTTGGCTCCAAGTTTTCTAACCAATTGTAACCCTAAGATTAGGGCTTCATATTCTGGCATGTTATTTTTACACTTGAAGTTTAATCTGAATGCATGTCCCTCAGAATGATTATTCTTCATATTATGGATCCACACTCCTGCACCACCTCCTAACCTATTCACAGATCCATCAAAATCTAGATGCCATAGGGACTCATGAAAAATGTTCTCAGTATCAGTTGTTTTGTATTTTAGTTCTTTAGTTGTGATTTGATTATTGTCATGTTCTGAATTGTACAAGATGAAAGAGTCCATATCATAATGCATGGAGTATATGGGAAAGTTTTGTGGTTAATCAACACTACTCACCATGTATTTCATCAAGGTCTCTCTATATAATTTCCTTTGTTGGCCAAAAACAGATATGGTGGCATAAGACATATCTAACTACAAGGATTCTTGCAATTTTTCTTCCCATGAGCGAGATAAAAACATTCCATATTTGGGTGGGATGTATGCAACTACTATGTCCATTACAATACTTTTCCCTGGGCATTGGACTAGAGTTACACATAAATCCTTGATCAAACCAAGGCATTTAACTTGGCTAGAGTCAAAGGAAAACAAGTCCTTATATGGTCTGGTGATGTCTAAGTTCAGTCTCTCCATAATTGCTTTTGGTATCAAATTATGGGATGCCCCTGAGTCTAACATAGCATTATGTAAGATCTTGTCATGAATGTTTAGGCTAATATAGAAAGGAGGGATTCCCCCTTGCTGATGAGTACCATTCACCTCAGGGCCAAACAATAGTTCAGGTTGATCATCATTCAAATTGACAACATATTCTCCCTCTCCTATATTTAAAGTTTAAGTTATCTGTGATCTATAATATTCATTATTTACTAGTTCGATCAAAGGACCTAATATCTTTAGCTTTGCTATCTCAGTTTTGATGTTGAAAAGGAGCTGAGTTTTGTTTTTTTGGATGAGATCTTCCTTAACAAATGCAGTCTGTGTGTTTTTATCATGTTTTTCAATACTAGGCATTTCAGTCCGTGTTTAAGCTGTTTTTCCTTGAGTTCTCCTATTTAGAATGTTTTCAGTGATTGTTTTAGTTTGAGTTTCAGTGGAGGTTATATCTACAATTTTTGGGGTAGAAGTGTCTGGTGTTCCCCTAGGGAGGATTTGTAAAATTTTATTGACACAAGCTTATGTTATTTTCTTAGTTTGGGTCTGGATTGATCTCTTAATGGGAGTTTCATCATTCTTTTTACTTCTTAATCTATATTGTTTGTGTACCTCATATATAGCTTAATCATATCCTTGTTTAAAGTCAAAGGATTCTCCAGATTCTAACTGCAACTGTTGCAACATGTACAACTCCTATTCCTCTTGAGTAATAAAAACAACATCTTCGTCTTTGATTTCTAGTAAGTTTATCTAGGTGTCATCCTCTCCTTCTTCACTCTGTGGACCCTCAACATAGTTCTCTTGGAAGGGGGGCCTAATTTGTTGATCTAGTGTAGCATTCTTTCCAGTGTTAGGGTTCTTCCTAAAGTTGGGGTTTCTTATTGGGGGTGGTTGTTGATTCTCCCATTGAGTTTTCCTCTCCATGTTTTCTAATCTATCCATTATTCTTTCTACTTTCTTGGCTAAAATATCTATCTTTCCATCAGAAATGGAAGTTTCCTCTTTAATTACAACTCTCTTTTCATTTCTCATTCTAGCTTTCTTGGCTAATAGGTTGGCCTCTACGCTAACAACATTGATTTGCATTTGTTCCAATGTTTTAGGGTTTCTTTCCTTTAACTGGTATGACATGTCAGTGTCAAAACCATCGGGGAATTTAGTTAATGCTAGGTTAGGTGGAGGCTTAATATTAGCAGGGATTGCATTGTAGATATTATTGAACATAGTACAATAATCCTAGATTGACTCATTAGGAGCTCTTCTAATGTTGTCATATTTAGAAAGTATTTGCAGAGGGTTTTTCTTTCTCTCCCATCTATCAATGAATAATCTATGAAAATTAGCTAAGTCTGTAATATGGTGGGTAGGTAAAGCTTTGAATCATTTCTTGACATCCCCAGTTAATGTTTGGGCAAACAACCTCATTTGGACATCTGATTTGTCTATCTCATGCAACTAAAAATAGTCAGTCATCTTGTTTACATGTTGCTGGGTAGTGTACTGATCGGTAGCATCAAACAAGAATATTTTGCTCTGATAATCTTGGGGTATGGCATGGAGTTGTGCAGGAAAAACTAGAGGTGCATATCGGTCTGCCATGGCTTGGATTTTGGCTTGACTAGGGGGTAAAATGCTGGTAGTTGAGGAAGGGCTTGAACTAGATGATGTTGAGGATGGTTGATGAATAAATGGTTTAGGGGATTGGATTGTGGTGGATACTATTGGTGAGGCTGTGGTAAAAGAAGGTGTATTTACAGTGAGTGAAGATTGTGTAGAAATTTCAAAGGCAACATCATTGAGGGCAACTAGTTCAAGAAATTGTTGAAGGTAAGCACTATCTATATTGCTTATCAATGTAGTGGTCAAAGCTTCTAACTTGTCAAAAGCGTCCAAGACAAATTTATCTAAATTTGGATGGATAACCCTTTTTGATTCAATGAGTTGAGTAAACTAAGTCTAACACTATTTCATGGATGGAATTCTCATATTTAGTTCTAAATAATGAGAGGTCAAATGACAAATCAAAATGGATTTCCTCTAAAGTTGACAACTCCTTAGGGAGTGAATTTGCTTTGACTAGCTAGCTACTACTTGCTTGAGTTTCTTAATTTTTTGGTTTTGATCTTAGAATTATGTCTGGGTCATCAACTATGGTAGCGGGGTTTGGATCTGGGTTTGCCCTGGTATAGTGAGTCTTCTTAGGAACTAGAATTCTAACTTTTTAAACTGTTTTTATGAAATTTTTCAAGAACAACTGATAAAAATGACCTTAAGGGGCTAAAGATTAATTTTAAGGTCTCCTTAAAGTTTTATTAGATTGAGGATCGAAGTCCCCAGTATAGTTGCCAATGATGTTATCACTCCAAAATTTTTTAAAGTTGTTCGGAAAAAGAAATGATAGAGGTAACCACTAACCACTTTTGGAGATCAAGACCTAGCCTTCCTAATCTTAGAGAGGGTTCTCTATTTTTTATTTAACTTTGTTTTTGTTAATTAATTTTAGGCTAGTTATGGTTATGCTTGGGTTTTTGATTTGGATTTGGGTGGTGGGATCACTTACTTAGATGAAAAAGGATTGTCTTTTACCATTGAGCTATGGGGTCAAATGTCAGAAAAACAAGACTGGATTAAGTTCTAAAAAGAATATCTAGAGGGCAAGATAGAGGAGTTACTGCAGATCCCAAAGGCTTGAAGGTGAAATGGTTTCCAATCAGATCTAGGGATAAATTAAGGGTTCCCTAGGCTGGATCATGAAGAGAAGTGAAAGAGGTCAACTGGGATGGGAGAGCAATTAAGGGTTCTCAAATCCGGGTATCAGAGGAAAACATATAAATGACTAATTGTGCAAAACAGAGTGTACTTAAACAAATTATGAGTGATATTTCCAGTTAATACAATCAAATTCAGAAAACAATTAAATTTATGAAACACATAAGAAGGTAACAAAATCAGACAAAGAAGATACTTCACTGCAATAGCTCATCTCATGAATCCTCTATTGCAATCTTTTTATTACTTGCTCTAGTTTGTTGACTTGAAAAGTGGTACAATCACCCTTAGGTTTAAGATCAAAATAACTCTACAAATGTATAGCAATCCACCCTAATATTTCGAACTATGAAGTATTTACATAAAAAGAATTTACAAAATATCTCAAACTGCATTGAGAACTAATCTAGGAAAAGGAAATATCTTCATGCAAGAAGATAGATACAATTATTGAACTGTTGTTTGCTGTCCCTTTTATTTGGGTTATGTTGTCTTTTATTCTTTGATCTTTTGCCCTTTAAGCTGCTTGGCTATTTGGTCTTCACAATGGATGTAATTTTTACTTATGACCTTTCATCTAATACACATTCATCTGATACTCTTTGACCTTGCTGACCTGTGACCTGTCAATATCCTTTTACTGTGCTCTTTTACATTTTACTGTACACTTAAATTTTTACTATGTTTTTACTACAGTAAATCTTTGAGTTTTTCCCATGTCTCAGCGTCTGGTAATTGGATATTGAGAATTCTTTGGTATATCTCATCTACCTCTGTATACTTGGAAAAGTTGGCTTATTGACAAAAAGGTGTTTTAGCTCATGCTGGAGGTAAAAAAAGTTTTCAAAAGTTTGGTATAATACTTTGCCTGTTGGTATACCCTTCATGGCTGAAGTGTTTACCTAATCTTCGGCCACTTCCCTAATCTTCTTATTGTAATCCTCCTGTGTCATTAACTTATCATTTATAGGTAAGGGATTAGGTAATCCCTTTTGCCTCAAAAGTTTGAACTTAACCATGAACCTATCAATGGCCAGTTGCATGGTTTGACACTTATCCTCCAAATTCAACAACAAATTCCTCTTAGTGAGGACTCTTCTAACTTCCAAAATTGTACCTATCCTATCAGGGATCTCTAGTTCTTGCAACTCATACTTGTTCTTGGAGTTGAGGAAATGAATGATTCTTGTAGCTTCCTCTAGCATATCTCCATGTTCTTCTTTGACTCTCTGAATGGCTTCTGTAGCCTGCTTTATCAAATCAATCTATTCAAAATAACCTTAATGGATGGCCAAATATCATTGACAAAGTCAATGATATTGGCCCACAGTTGTTCCTTAGCCTGACCTAGAGGCTCATTCAATGTCAGCTCTTTCTTTAGTCTTTTGATTATTCCACTCATCCTTGTGGCCTTTTGTTGTTCTTCTTTGTGCATGATATGGGCCAATTTGTAATATGTTTCCAGGCTGGTGACTTTCTCCTTAATTCTGTTCATCTCAGTGGTCTGAATGGACATTTCTTCCATTGCTTTAACCAGCCTGTTTGCTTCATCACCTGTGGAGCCTGCTGCTATTGATCTTGTTGCTGATGTAGTTGGTGTAGACGCTGGTAGTGTAGTGGCCATTGGAGCAGTGGGAGCTAAGGATGCTGCCAAAGTAGAAGGTACAACAATGGTAACTATTGGAATGATAGTTGCGGGAGCATTATCTAGACTAGCTTGTTTGAGATGCATCAAGCTATCCAGTACTTTCTCCATCTCTTTCAATTGATCATTCAGTTGCAGC
>APFE031648756.1:231774-251293 GCA_000404065.3 Pinus taeda | reverse complement strand
ATAATGTGCTATCAATTCTTCTGTAAAATTGCCCAAGTGATAAATTGTTTATGAGAGCAAAGCCATTAATACCATACAAACTTATTTGGTTCCAAATATAAAGTTGCAATACGTACCTTTTGTGTGTTTTGCACATTATTGAGATCGAAAAATTGCTCCATCTGTAATATCCATGTTGCGGGATCCTTGCCATCAAACTTCCCCATATCGATTTTTGGAATATGGTGGGTCTTCGATCCAACATTAGAGTCTATGGAATCATGATTAACATTTCTTTTGTTCTCATCATGAGTTTCCTTTACTACCCTTTCACCATTAGTGACCATTTCTTGTAGCAACTTATTCATATTTATTTCAATTCTTCCATCTTATCATCCATGCCATCCATTTTAGCGTCCATGTCATTCATCTTAGCTTCCATGCCATCCATCTTAGCTTCTACGACTTTCTTTAAAAAATCCATCTTAGCTTCTACACCTTCCTTTAAACCATCCATCTTAGCTTCTACATCTTTCTTTAAACTCCATCTTAGATTCTGTTACTTTTTGTGCAAGTGACACTTGTTGCACTTGGTCTCGTAATTTTGATATATCATGTTGCATTTCTTCCTCTTCTTCATGAGTCATGCTAGAGCTTTCAGGTTGCTTACTAAGTGTTTTAATTTTATTTCCTCGTGGCATCAATTACTGATAATAATGCTTTACTATGCCCTTTGAATTCCTTCAAACTAATTTTTCAAATCAAGCTTATGCAAAAATTAAAAAAAACTACACACATTTTTTCACTTTGTAGGAGCTTGATATTGAATCTAATGTATCTCTATAATTTCAAATCATCCAGTTCTAAAATTGTGATCTGTAGTCGCCCTCTACATCCTCTCTCCAATGCCAGTGGTCTGATCCAAATTGGATTCTCCAAGAAAGAGTTATTCACAATCTCCCAAGATGGCCTAATTATAGACCTTTCCAGAAGAGCGAACTTGTATGAAGTGCCACGTGTCACTGTTTCAACCTTCGGCACTAAAAAAGATATAAAAGAAACTACAATCCATCCTCTTTATATAACTTCTTTCAAAATTTCAATCCGATGCTCAGAGAGACAGTTATGACGATTTTCCCTAGGTCACCTTTTTTGAATGTAATTCAGGAGTCTACAAAAAGACCAGCTTCCTCAGATCATATCTCCGCAAATATAGCATGAAAATTTCTGAAATTTGGATCCGAGGTTCAGTGAAATTTTGTCTCAAATGGGTTTCTATTTTCACTTTTGAAATATCGTAGAAAAAAAGTTATAGTGAAAATTCCACAATGACCTATTTGGAGCAGCGAAACCCTAGAATCAAAAGCTCTGATACGAAATGTTATGAAACCAGCTCACAAAAAGATAGAAAAGAGAGATCAACGCCTTAGATTTCAGCCTCTTCGAGGGGGTAACCTCCTTTACATTACACAAATGAACAATTCTTGGATGATTCTAATGACAAAACCTCCTTTCTGTATATAGGAGTCTAAGGAGTCACAATATAACCCAACTGACCTAACAATAATAATATAAAGCCACAAAAATAACAATAGAGGAATTCTATGGGGCACAGTAATAAAACTATGGGGACAGTAGGGGCACAACAATATTAATAAGGGATACAACTACGATAGTAATGGGGTAATCACTAGTATTATAGGGACCTAACATCGAGGCTTCTTCTTAATTCAGGGAGATCAACTTCTTCTTCTTTTTCGTTATCGGAGAATATTTCATGGCTTCCAACCATTTCATCAAATTTATCATCATCCCAATCAAGCTTATCATGTCATTGAACATCTTCATGATATTGAAGATTGTGTACCTCTACAACTTAAACAACAATTGCAACCAAAACTATAGAAGCATGATGTTAACCATATTAGAAACACAAAATAATTTGAAATTTATGCATAATAGATAGCCATAATTTACAAACAAGAGAGATATACTCTTCATCATCTAGCTAGGGACATTATCATAAACCCTCAACTACTTCATAACAACTTTCATTCCATCAAGGGTTTCAATGTTCTTTCCAAACATATGACATACCTTATGTTAGAGTCGGTCTAGTTATCCCTCCATCAGAGATCAAAATCTCTTTTTTGCATTTCATGTTTTAGGTGTCCCATCTGTTGGATCAGTTGCATTTCGTTAGGCATGCCATAACTCTTATGGAGCGGTTCTTTGTCACTCATTCCCCTCATGCTTGGCACTGCTAGTTCAGGTTTATTCATTAAAATAATGTTTTCCAAGGTCATTCACAATCATGTTTTAAATTTTGAGGTTTTAGGTCTAGGGTTGAGTCATTTTTGTCTTGCAAAGTATTAGAAGACCAGCAGGTCAGAGGGATGTCTTTGATAGATCATCATTTCAATAATTTTTATTATTGTACAGTTTAATTAGGACTTCTCTTCAAAACTCTGTTTTGAAGATAAGTCGCCTTCTCGTTTTTGTAAGAAATTGTCAAAATTTTCAATCCTTCAAATGTACAAGTTCAGCCTTGGTCTCCTTTGCCAGAGCATGTTACAGCTATCCCTACAGACAAAAATCAACAAAGAGCTTCAGTCCAAACCTCAGAAAAGCAAAAGAAAATCAGAAAGCATCATTGTATTAATAGGCCAAAAGTGAAAGTACCCAAAACTTTACAAAGTGGGTTTTTGAAGTTAATTTATTCAAATTAGATATTTGGGGTGTATATAAGGTGAAAAAAGTCTTTTGGTTCACCACATATCAGAGCAAGAGCATTGTCAAGATTGGAGGGCAAAAAAACTGAGTTTCAAACCCTAGAGGCAGAGTGAAGGTGCGCGCTACGCATAGGATTTGCGCACTACGCACTGGGCGGTGCGCTACGCAATGGGCGCGCACATCCTGTGTAAATTTACACAGGCGCTACGCACAGGGAGGTGCGCTATGCATATAACTGGTGCGCTACGCATCCATTCCAGCGTTATGTTTTTGTGCCTAGAACACATCAAATCGCCTCGACAACTACAAGTAGGTGTTTCTTTGACTCAAGCATCAAGTTGAATAGTGTCTAATTAGTGTTTGAAGAAGTGCAAGTGGTGTTGGGTGTAAGAAAATAAATCAAACCCTAGGCCCTTATTGAAACTTTGTATAGGGTATTAAAAGACATTAGAGACAGCAGCACTTCATACCACAACATCTTTGTGATTGTTTTTATGCCCAAATATACCAAACAAAATACCCATTATGGCAGAATGCTTATGATGCTTCAACTGGTTTTTTGAGGATACATTGAAATTGGGATTTCATTACACATACAGCATACACATTGCAGTCCTCCTATTGCACCTATTTTGTTCTCCAAACCATGTCAGATTCAGAGTCATCTTATGAGCAAGAAAATGAAATTGATTCCACCACAGAGGCAAATGTGCCACAAAGACCTCGTAAAGGTGGCAAAGGTGGTAAACATCTTAAAGAAGAACCCACTTCTATGGTACAATTGCAAGCTTGCCCACTTGCCATGGATTGCTTTCGCCACCAGTCATGCTATCATTTTTGTGAGCTAATTTCACAGTTTCAGCATCATCGTGAATTAGCTCGCTTGTTTGTTCTCCATTTACATGATAGCCATGTAAACCTTGCTGGAGTTAATTTCATTTTGTCACCAGAGACCATTGCAGAGGCCACAGGAATTCTGAATATTGGGGAGCAATGGAATAAGCGCCAACAGCTAGAGAAATCATATTATGAGCCATATATTAAACTAGGGTATATGAGGCACTTGAGTAGAGTTTTTTCTTTCCACTACCTTAATGATCGGTTTGCACCTTTGATGAAACTTATCATCCGATATTTCAGTTGTGAGGGCAGATTCTCACGTCTTTATGCATACCATGTCCGTTTGTTGATGCATTTTACAAGGGTGCGCCTGATGAACATCCCATATTGTATGTTTTGCAACATAGAGAGGATGGTGCCTTTAGTGCAAAAGAAGAGCCTAGCACAGTAGCACAGGAGCATATGCCATTATGCATTGATCAAAATCATGGTGATTCATCAGCTGGCACAACAGGGCATTACATGGGAGGATTTTATTGCTCGTGACCTTTTCACAGCGTCTCAGCCACCACCAGAGATAGTTCATGATGAGGGAGGGCCTTCACAATAGCTCGACATTCCTGAGACTGAGCATGTTGATGCTCCAGTATATGTGACATATCATAAAGGCCACAGGGCCTTATTTGCAGCCGCACAACAAGGACTATCTCCACCCAGGGTGGAAGGGGTCTCGTTGACACCATCAGCAGAGCGAGTATTATCTCCACATCATGTGGAAGGGGTCTCGCTTCCATCTACAACATAGGTACAGAGTCAGGACAGGGGCAAGAGACCCATGGTTGACGAGGGTCCTTCAGGAGGCCAGGACATGGATATCATTGATGTTGATGCTAGCTCTCGTAGCTTCGAGCTAAAGGAGATCATCCGAGAACAAAGGGCTGAGAATGAGACACTGCAAAAGAAATTGCAGATGGCTAAATGGGTGATCAACTACCTAGAGCAGCACAACAAGCATTTGGAAGATGAGCATGAACTTTATGAGCTACGGAAGATCCGTGAAGACCGGGAATTGGCCCGAAGGAGACTTGGTGATTTGACACCTATTGATAGGGAATCAATGCTCATCCGGGTCAACACTCATCTAGAGAAGTTGTTGGCGAAGGCAAATAGGGACAAGGACATGCTTTATCACATGAAGACTCACTATTGGGCTCGCATGCATATTTGCAAAGCGAGAATCAAGGTCCTCAAAAGGCGTTTGAGAAAAGTACAAAAACGACACAAAAGGCCTGATCTTCTTCGAGTTTTGGCTGAGGCTTCACTCTTTGAGCATGATACATGATGGAGGGTCTTCACTCCAATTTTGGGCACATTTCGAGAAAATTTTTTCATTTCAAAAATTTTGGCTTGAGAAACAGGTTTTTGGGTTCTATGCGTAGCGCGCAGCGCGCTACCCTGAAGATTGGGGGGTCCAATTGACAAATGGCTTGTAGTTTTGTATTTTTCACGAAGAAATACACTTGTACAGCCACTTCCAATGCATTCCATCAAGTTCTGGGTGGTCAAAATGTCCAAAAACATCATGAAAACCACCTTGCTTCCACCTTTTCCAACTACAAGTAGTACCTCTGGGCGAATTCAGTTTTGAGGGGGGACATGAGCCCCAAATTGGAACATTCCACTTGGGTTGGAAATTAGACATCTAGGCCTTTCCAATGAGCTATCATGAGCTCAATTTGGATGTTAGGAGGTGCCCCAAAAACAGGCTCAAAGGGGCGTTACGCATAGGGATCAGGGGTGCTACACATATAGTTTTTGGCCCAGATTTTCACCTTCAGCTCAGGAATTCGGCTAGTTTCCACCAGTTTCACTCTTTGATGTAATTTTTCACCTAATATGATGTAATTTGATGTATGTAAGGTAGCATGGCACTTATCTACCTTCTTCTAGATGATTCATTCACAAATTAGCAAGAAATCAATGTAATGAATCAAATTCCTTCTTTTTAGAGGCCGGTTGTTTGGTCATCCAAATTCTTGCTCCATGTTTATAATTTGTTCAAACTACTCCTAGAAGGAGGAGCTCGACCCCTAGAGGTTAGGGAATGTGTTAGCTTGGTCTATATATGTAAATTTTCATTCAGTAGCAGAGGTTGGACTCTTGGGATAGTTTTGAGACTATATTGTACATATTTTACCCTCATTTTTGGCAAAGGAAAGACCAGGGTTTTGCAGCATTACTTGGAATCCATGTGGCTTTATGTCTAGACGTTGTGTTTCTTTCAGTACTTGTAAGTTGTGTATGTGCATCATTATCTCTATTGAATCTTCTCTTATTAAGAAAATGAAGTGTTAAGGTAGAATCCATGAAATTTCTATGCTCTGCCTCTAAATTTGTTTAATATTCTATGTTTTCTTCAGTTTAAGGAGAATCCTTGAGACCCCTTGTTCTCCTTAGCCTCTCACTGGTCTGATATATCCATCTCACTTGCTTTAAGGCATCAAAACAATTGCCTATCTTTCCCCAAGTGGACCTTTGCAAAAACTGTGCCTCATCCCCACACCCAAAATTGCCTTTCCCTTGATTTCAACAAAATCATAAAAAATCAATCCTAAACTCTTTGTACTTAATACCTAGCCTAAAATCAGTCATCAATTCAGTCACCTCGAGCCTTTTCTATTACCTTTTGCTGAGTTTGACCCGTAGAGAGCCCTCTCCTGTCTGAGCATGGTTTGATGTGGCCTTGAGTCTTGCCTTATTTCATCCTAAGGCAGATTTGAGTGCTAACACTGTATTCATAGAATAATTTCTGCTATTTTGGTTGAAATCTTGCTTTGTTACTTGGGTCTTTTTTTAATGATTGAAATAGATTTTCATGCTTCAGGTTTATTTGATAGCTTGGTAAAGGAAAATAACTACAAAAAGTCCATCAAGCAATCCTTGATCTCATCTCTCCCTCCTTGGGACCATGAGCTGAGACCAAGGCATACTTGCTACCACAAAAACACAGTTTTTTCCTTTCAATGCAATTGCTAGTGTTATATTTTTAGTTGGAAAAATTGCTACCAATTGTTCTTGCATGTTTAGATCTATTCTTACTTAGTTTCCTTAGTTATCTTGCATGATTTTCTGTCAATAAACTTCTGTTCGACATGATTCTGGTTTTTAGGTCAAATTAGGTCAAAATAGCTAGATCTTTGGTTTTCCTAGTCTTTATTCGATCAGTTTTGGAAAATAGTGTTCATAACACCTGTAATGCCTCCCTACCTAACCTTCCTCCATCATACAACCTGCCTCAACCCCTAATCCAAGATTCCTTCCCTTCATTTGCCACACTTTTTCAATTTTCCCTAATTCCTACATTCTTGTGCAGCATCGCTCCTTCCATCCTCGAACAAATCCAACTACCTTAATCACTCCTTACCCTCATTTAACAGGTCCTAGAACCCTTCACATCCTCATCCAACCTGGATTTCCACTTTTCCATTATTTTTTCCACCATCAACCCTCCAAAATCCTCTTTCGAAACATCCTGTAGAACCCCGACAGACTTCTTGTAGAAGATGACGTGAGTAGTTTTTCGAGATCTGATCACTATGAAACTCTCGGGATGGGTGATAGAGAGCCCTTAGGCCCTCTTCTCACCTTCCCAACCTCCTACAAGCACCTACCCCATTTCTTTTCGCCAATCAATCTATGCACGGTAAAAAACAGTTAAAGCACATGCATAATAATTCTACAAGATTACTCAAAAATACAAAAAGATGTTCCTTTTTAGTTTTCACTTCAAAAGTAGCTTAGTCACATGTATTTTACCTTTCCAAGAGTCAATGGCATCCATTTTTATAGCTTTCATCCCTTTTCTTGCACTAGTAGGGTTAGTCGATAAAACTAGGATTTGCTAGGGTTTGCATTTCCTTTCAGCTTTCTGCTTCTTTCTGCAAGTAGATTAGCCTCCTTTGAGTTAGCTTTCATCCATCACAGTTAAAATCTTCTTCTATGATCTCATAGAAGTTGGCTTAAGCTCCTAGTGGACTTGTGCCAATTGTTCAAGTGACAGCCTGTAGCAAGAGCTAGTACTTGTGCATATAGCACTATCGCTTCCAAGTTTGTTACGAACTACCTGGTTGATAAAAGTAAGGAAGGGAGTCCCAAGAGTTGTAGCATTATTGCTGCAATACTGAAGCCCACCACTAGAATTCTACCAGTGTGTTGCCAAATGTTGTAGTAGCTACAAACACCCTCCAAAATATTTCCTACGCTTCGTTTTGTAGCATCCCCACTGACCATCCTCAACAGCATGTCTTGCTCTATCAAGCACATCAGCTTAAGCTATTTCATAAAGTCTCGTCAACCTGTGCATGAAAGTTTGTTCCACCCCCTTCACAGGATGCTTTCCAGACTTAGTATCAGTTTTTGGTTGAGAAGCTTTGTCTGGGAATTGTACAATTCTATAGGGGAACCAACCTTCCCTCCAGAAATTGCGTAAACCCAACTGGACATCTAGTTGGGCTCGAGAATTGCACAATTCTTTCTGGCAGTGTTCCTCTCAAAAATTGCACAAATCATCCTAAGACAACTGCTTAGCTGAGAGATTGTACAATTCCAGTCAGCAGTCACATGTTTCTCCCAGAAATTAGACAATCATTTTGGGATAAACCCAACAACTAGCATAAATTGTGCAAATCTAGCCAAGGAGCGTGTTGGGCTCATATATTTCACAATGCAGTCAGATACACTTCTTTAAGAAAATTTCGAGGCCAGACTCAAGACAGCTACCCAGCCCATAAATTACATAATCCTAGGAGGCAGTCACCTATTCCTCCCAGAAATTGTGCAATCTCTTTGGGAGAGCCATCTCTACTTAGCCCAAAAACTACGCAATTTTTCCCCTCATTTGAGAAGGATATTGGATGTGCTATTGGGTTAAACGATTCCACCCGAGACCAAGAAAAAATGATTTACGTGCATGGATTTCTTCTCCCAAGGAAACATGCAAAGGCATCCCTTGATTCAGGGATAATTATTTAGCAACTGGAGGTTACATGTAAGGATCATTTTAGAAACCTCCCACCAAGTGTCTCTTTTCCTAGATTTGTGGCATGTGCGTCACAACCCCGATTTTATCATAACTTATCAACTGGATGTTGTAGAGTTCATTCCTCACATCGACCTTGCAACCCTCACATCACACATTGCATCTAGGAGTCGTCGGCACATTCATCTCAGTTTTTTTGGGGTAAGCCCTCTTTTCATGTCTTATGTTGTGCTTCTATTTCTTTTTGTGTTTCACTTTGTGTGAGTGTTTTCTGCTTGATTGAAATGAGAACTTGTTGTTGTTTCAATGTATGTTAGCTTGTAGAAGCACCGTTTTAGTTTTCATTCACATCCCACTATTTTCACATGCATGACACTGTCTTGCATGAATGGTTGTCGTCACGACCACTCGCTTCACACACACACACACATGTTTCCCCATTTTCCAAATCCTTCACTTGTTGCTTTCATGTATTATCTTTCACTATTGTTTGCACTCATCTCACCATTCATTCTGAATTCTCAAGTTTTCAATCTCCCATTGGCCAGACTGGGCTGCCTTGGCCCGGACCCTACCTTGTGCGGCAAGCACTGCACATTTCATAAAATGGAGGCTCTTCCTTCCCTATAGAAATTTTGCAAGCCTGGCCCAACACTGACCTTCATGCTTTCATTGCGCAATTCTTGGAGTTAGTGTCCACTGGCCCCAAAAACTGTGCAATGCAGTTTGCTGGTTACATGTCACTGTTGACTGAAATTGCACATTGTGAAGTTTCAGTCCTCAATAGGCCTGGATGGACTATGCATTACACATTTCCAAGAGTCTTTCAGCCTCTTGACACCCTAGAGGGTGCCTTTCACATGTTTGGAAATTAGTCTCCCGACCTCCTAGAGGAAATTGCACAACCTCCACGTTCAATCACACAGGTATGTTGCAAGTCAGTCCTCAAGTTTGTTTTTCTTTTTGACTAACAAATTACTTTCCGTGGGTGTTTCTATGTCCATAGGCATCAAAAGTGTTCATCTGTCTCTCAACAACATAACTACAATGGCCTTTAGGAGTGCAGAGTCAAAGGACACCATTGAGAGCACAACAAGGTTTACAACCAAGCGAGTGTCTATGAGCTTGCCTCCCTATGAAGACATCAAATTTTTCATAGATAAGGACATCAGGATGATATGGCAGTAACATCACAATGAGAAGCCCCATTAGCAGTAGCAAAAGGTAACACACCCCCACGTGATGAATTAAAGAGGAAGGTTGTTGACAACATAGAGGTAGAGAAAAGCTACAAGTTCAAAGAAGATCCAGTCA
Organism: Pinus taeda; assembly: GCA_000404065.3. NCBI lineage: Eukaryota > Viridiplantae > Streptophyta > Pinopsida > Pinales > Pinaceae > Pinus > Pinus taeda. The sequence goes on along the minus strand of APFE031648756.1, from coordinate 241,389 downwards.
TGATGAAAGCTTCTTTGGAGATTGAGGCTATGACGTGATGGCATGACATGAAGATCACATGAAGGTAGGGAATGGAATAGAGAAGGAGTTGCATGTGTTAAAGGAGAAACTCAAGGAAGATGAGGAGATGCATAGACGAGAGAATGAGCTGTAGCAGGAACAAGTACAAAAGGGGGTGCAACATGCACAGACATATGAAATTATACCCGTACAAGTTATAGATCTATCCCAACAGCTAGCACAAAGCAGAGAAGGTGAGTAGTGTTGTTGATCTCATGCAAGGGAATTCAACAACATGCATGTCATTGTGCACATGCAAACAATCCCACCCATTTAGCACACTCACTAAGGAAAATATGAGAAGCAAGTCTAATTGGAGTTGAACATGTACTTCGACAAGTTGGTGCGCATGGTCACCAACAAACACTTGGAGATCAGCACATACGCTATGCCTTAGTATGTTGTTGTTCCAGCCATGTTCAAGATGATGATGTGCATGCTATCAAACGAGTTGGACATAGGGGCCATATCGATGTACCCGGATGCAATGGAGGAAAGAGTTTTTGTTGGCTTATGGGGGTCTAACCTAGGTTTAGCATTACTTAGACAAAAATATCTCTACACTACTGGCCCTTTCGGCATCAGTCCATAGAGTGTGGACTGAAGTCTCACCCGAAGCAGTATGGGGGAATGCTGGAACCAAGTTTTTGCACCCTCGAGATGGTTGTGATGTCAGCTTATTACAACTCGAATTCCTTCACATAGGTTGATTCATTCTTTGTTCCACACTTTAGTACGTTCACGAAGTGTTACAATTGGCCTTCACACAGCCCTAACCAGGGGCTAAGATGCTTTCATGCTACTAGGGTAACAAATTGTGTTATTTCCTGAACTAGACTAGTATCCTACTTATTTTAGTGATAGACCTTAATTATCTTCGCGTAAGTAAATATTATAACTTGTGTTCACTTTAAAAAATACAATTATACACAATCAGACATAATATAAGCATTAGAAGTGAAATTCATATCTAATATAAAAAATGCTTAAACAGGAAATAAAGATGCAGAAAATGATAGAAACTTCTCTTTATTAACACTTCCATATGATTACAGACTTGACTCACCCTGTGCACTTAGTTGCAGGGGTCTGCACTCTCAACTATGGACTACTAGGCCTCTATGCACTCAACAGTAGAGCCTCCACCTACGCTATGACTCAAAACTTAGACTTACACTACAAAGTTATCTCATAGACATAATATCTTCATCTATGTATTACGCTTCTTATTATTTTTATCTACTTAGATCTATGTTGTATTTATACAATCCCATGGTCCATAGACCATGGGTAGATCTTCTTGAGCTGACATTACATTATCAAAATAGGGGTGGACAACCCTATTACTCCCTAAGAACTACGCGCCCACAAAATGCGGAGTCTTTACATTGGAATTACAAAATTGGATCAAAATTTCAGCTCTAAACCCCAAAACTTCCCTTGGGGGATCCTGCGCCAAATAGGCCCAAAGCACAAACATCATGACTCACCCTCAAGTAACTCTGCAAGTGCAGAGATCTTGGCATGAAGACCTCCCATCTCTATTTGGATCGCTGCAAGTTTGGCAACCCACTGAGTGGTTGCCTACTGGACTTCCTCCACGCGTTGTTTGGTGACCATTGTCATGAAGCTGCTACCCTGAATCTGATCCTGAGCTGCTTGAAGTTGTGTGAGCTTTGCTTCAATGGAGGTTGTAATTGTATAAGCCTCATCGATCCATGGTTGCAGGCACGCTTTCAAAACTGCCTCTTTATGTTGAGCGACATCCACCTGTTCATTGAGCGCCTTGGCATGTTGCATCTTTGCAAGCCTTTGTGTAAGGGTAAACATTTGCATGGTCCCGTTTTCCTCATCGTATTTTTGTTGCAACTCACATGCCTCTATCTCTAGGTTCTATATGTTCAGGTCCTCCTACAAGGTGGTGATGACCTTGAATGATTGCTTGAACAACTTCATGTAGTTTATCACTGCACTGTCAACCACCGCCATTGCTATTACGATGACAGTGGTACGTTGTTCTTTGACCTCTAGTAGAATTGAAGGCTGAGCCTTCAACTATAGTTCTACTATCTAAAGGTTCAACTTCAGATGAACCTTGTCCATTTCTGCTCTTGCGTTGTGCACCCCTATGGCTAACGTTCGGATGCGCTTCTCTACCAGTTCCTGTACTTGAATTGCCAACTCCGGGATCATTTGGTAGGCTTCCTCCAAGACATGCATTATTTGTTTGTTCTTCTCCATGACCTCATTACACTACAGGATCAACTACTCAATATTGATGATCCGCTCACTCATTACTTGTATAGCGTAACTCTCCTTAGACCAAAGTTCTGCGGTGACTCCATCCTGCAATAGATACACCATCTCTTGAGGGAGCGCAACGATGTTTAATTCAACCCCTTTGAAACCACTGAGCATAGGCCTGTCAGCTTCAATCTCTGTAATGAGTGCTCCATTTGGTAGAACTATTGTGTTGGTCACCCTAACGTGCAATATTTTCTCGGCAGCTGAAGTGCTGACTGTGAGGCTGGTGGACATTGTGCTAGCCTATGGAGCATGTACCTGCAACTCCTATATTTGTGTCTACATAGCCCCCAATACCAACTACTCTTGTTCCTCAAACTGCTGGAGGGCCTCTATAGTGGCATCCCTCACCGTTTCACTGATATCATGTAAGTCCCCTTCAGTAAGGGTGATAGGGTCGAAAGATGTCTTCAGGGCATTCATTTTCTTTCATAGCCCTACCTATTCTTGTGGTTGTAGAAATTTTAGCTGGGTGGATGTCCTCTATGGCTCTAAGCCACCTTGTTCTGTATCGGTCTCTAGTTTGGGTGAAGGTGACTTCTATCCTTCGCGCTCTTCATCTGTTGTTTCTTGCTGCTCCACCAATGTCACATCGTAGTGCACCACCTAGGCCTTAGCCATTGCTACTTATTTCTTGTGCTTTTCTTCCAGCTATGCAATTCGAATTTTTGCGTCTTCCTTTTTACGCTGTGTGGTGGATTTATCTGCTTCCACTGTGGAGCCAGTTGGAGCATGCCACTCTGGTGGCTAAGACTCAAGGACCACAAAAATTACATCATCGATCGCCAAGTGATCCAAATTGGATACTAGAACACTCTCTAAGTTTTGATAAACTCTTTAAAACCATGCCAAAAATTCAAAGCCTTAAAAGATCAAGCTTATCAGAGATATCCTCGTAACAGTTGCAATTTGTGATCAATGTAGAGAAACGAGGACCCTTGGTCCAGCACGCAAACCATCGGCTCATGGTAATGTGTGTTGTCACGAATTAGCAAAATGGGTGGCCTTTATGAGAAACAGGGGTGGTTTCTGATATGCGGTTAGCAACAAGTCACTAATCACATATCCCTTGGAAAACCCCTCATAGAAGGAAAATCCCCGAGTGCCCAGACCTGAAAGGTTATAAAATATAACAGCTCACGGAAATTTCATCAGAGGAAGGATTCCATAAAACTAATAGGATATTGGAAGGGCTCGAGGTGGTAAGTGGTTTCAACAAAGTCCCGCCAGAAGCCACAAATCGATTGCCATGTGTCCAACAGAAGAGAGATAAAACCATTAACATCGGGTGGGTAACCACTGAGCTACTCAACCACCTGATATGAGCGACAACTGTAGGATTTACGAGGCCCAAATCAATGGCTAGGACGCGTCCCGATGGGTGACTAGATTTGACAAGGTTATAGAGCAAGATCACATGCGATTTCAAGTCCGACATGGACAGTGAGATGGCAAAAGCTTTGGTTTCATGGGCATTCTTGGAGCAAATGGAAATAACGACCGTTCAAATATGTCTGAGAGAGATGACACCCTCATTCATTATAGAATAGGTGGCCACCTCCCTGTGAAGCATTATGAAATGATTGTAAATCTCAAAAGAAGGGATTTAGATTGACAGAGGAAGGAATTAGAAATCTGGGAAGCACAAACAAATAGTCAAAAAGAAAATTGACTTTAAAGCCACAACCTGACAAAGAAAGTAGGGGAAGTGAGTTAGGAAGAGTTAGTTAGACGTAGAAAGCTGAGAGAAGAATGAAGAAGCTGAGCTAACCTGCATAATCCAAGGCATCATCGAGCCAGACAGAGACATACAGAGTCAGAGAGTTTGTGTTCTCCAGAGAAAGCTTGAGAGGTTCAAGCAAACTACTCTGTATATGCCTGTCATGTATGAGTCTCAGATTGGGCTCATACTACGATGAACAATAGAGGTTGAGTTTCAGTAAGGAGAGTCTGTGTACTCCAGAGACTTGGGGGATCCAAGTATAGTCCTACTAAATTTTATCTACTGTGTGAGACTCAAACTAAGCTCACTATTGTACAAACTCTGCTTTTGAAAACATAATAGAGAGGCCACCACTGAAAGCTGGACCGGGAGACGTAGCCTAGGAGTATTGGGTGAACTCCTTATTAAACTTGTTGTGTTTACATGTTTGCTTGTTATGGTTTCTCTAACTGCTTCAGTGCCTGTGTATTTCACAATATTCTCGATCCATTTCACAACATAACATAGGCACATCCATGCACATGAGTCTATAATACCTTAATTGTTTGTCTTATACTAATTTCAGATCAAGTGGTATCAGAGCTCTAGGTTACTAAGGTTAGACAAGCTTATGCTGGATTCTTTCGTTGAATGATAACTAGATCAAAGCTTGAATTAGGAGAAGGAGAATTGGTCGAAGCTAACCCAGAAATAGGAAGAGTCTATCCTAAGAGGAAAATGTCAAAAGAAAGTGCCTTGTAATCAGACTCCCAGTTCATGGACAGTTTCATGACCATGACATCCATGGCAGAAGAAATGTATATAGAATTTAAGAAAGGTAGAGGTGAAGAGTCATCAACCTCCAAACAAGATAAAGGAGTAGAAGAACCTCTTCTAGATGCCCACCTAGAAGGCAAGGGAAAGGAAGAGAAGCCCTCTCCACCATCTCCCCTGTTATCACCTTCATCATCATCTTCTTCACACAAAGAAAGCACTGAAAAGAAAAAAAGAAATTTTCTTTGATTAAATTAGATGTGAAGTTTGATTTGCTAGTTTATGGCAGAGAATTGAATGCAGAAAATATAGATAACTGGATTAGACAAATTGGTGTATATTTTAGAGCATAGGACATCGATTTAGAAAGGAGAAAGATTTAACTAGATAGCCTACGCCTTGGAGGCGTTGCCCTGGTTTGGTGGGAAGGCAGGACACAAGCTAATTTGAAGAAGCATGGTAAAATTATTTCTACCTGGAATGAATTTGTTCTGCAATTAAAAAACAATTCTATCCACTAGATTGTATGCAGCAAGCTATGATGAGTTGGCAAACTCTTCTCCAATTGAAAAGGAAAAGTGTACAAAGTTACACCCAAGAATTTAGGAAAATAGATTTTATACTAGGAATTTCTTTAGACTCACCTGAAACTTTGTTGAAGTATATAGGTGGTCTACATATTTATTTAAGACATACCATTCTCATGTTTAATCCCAGTAGCATAGATGAGCTATCTATTCAGGCTACACATCCAGAGGCTAAAGGCAAGAATGTGAACCCAAAAGTTGGAGAATCATCAAAATCCACTGCAAACAAGAACAAGGAAAAGAGAAAACAGAAATGGAAAGAGAGGAAGGAAAATGTTGTACGAAATACCAAACCTTCATGCACTCATTGCAAGAAGGATGGGCATGATGATGAGCACTACTGGATTCTGCATCCGGGTGAAACCAAAGTACGATGGAAAAAATAAGAATACTACTGCAGCTATTCAGCAGGATTGGGGGTTAGACTCGAGGGATGAAACAATAATCGCAACCAAAAGTATAACAGGTAAAACGTTTGAAGCAATTACTAGTAATTCTGCACAATCTACTAATAACGAAGAAAATGAGAGGAAAATACATTGGATTTTTCATATTAGAGTTATTGCCAAGCATCAAAAGATTGATACTTTGTTTGATAGTGTCTCACATGTAAACTTAATTTCTGAAGCAATTGTAAAGAAACTGGGTTTACTAACCACACCTCACAAAAATCCATATCCATTAGGTTGGTTATGTGAAAAAGAAAAGCTACAAGTGATTGGACAATGTAAACTTAGGTTTTCTTTTGGGTCAGCATTTGTAGATGAGGTTGAGTTAGATATTGTTCCCTTGGATATATGTGGAATTGTTTTAGGAAGTCCTTACTTGTATGATAGAAAAGCCATTTTCCATAGAGCTGAAAACAAGTATCAACTCATTAAAGATGGAATTGAATATACTGTAAGAGCTCATAAACTCAAGAATAATTACACTCTCATAAACTTAAGTTAGATGAAAAGAATTGTAAATTCATGCAAGAAATTTTTACTGATGGTTATAAAGGAAAGGAAACCTGATAAAACCAATGTATTTGAAGGCTGTAATGCTAAACAACAAGCTAATTTAGAATTTTTTTTTTAGAAAATGGTATACTATTTCAAGAACCTAAAGGTTTTCCACCCAAAAATGAAAAAGTACATGATATAAATTTGCAACAAGATGCTCCATTGCTCAAAATCAGAATGTACAAGTTGTCCACTTTAGAGAATGTAGAAATCAAGAAGTAGGTATAGGAGCTGATCGAGAAAGGGTTCATAAGACCTAGAACATCACCTTGTGGGTCTCCAATTGTCTTGGTGAGAGAGAAAGATGGCTCATGGAGAATGTGCATTGCTTACCGAGCACTGAATAAGATACGGATAAAAAATCGTTATCTCCTTCCTCGCATAGATGATCTATTAGATTAGTTGAAGGAAGCTATTTACTTTTCCAAGTTGGACTTGCATAGTGGCTACCATCAAGTCAGAGTTGCAGAGTAGGATGCATGAATGGTTGGCTATGCCTTTTGGCTTAACTAATGCTCCTGCTACTTTCATGAGAGTAATGAATGATGTACTCAGGCCTTTTATTGATGATTTTGTCATTTAATATTTAGATGACATTCTTATAATTAGTAAAACATGGGAAGAACATTTGAAGCATGCAAAGTAGACTCTAGATGTTTTGAAAAGAGAAAATATTTGTGTTAAGATATCAAAATGTGAATTTGGAAAAACATCTTTGAGTTATTTGGGTCATATTGTAGGGGGTGGTGAATTGAAGATAGATCCCTCTAAGATTACAATCATTGTAAACTAGCATAAACCCAAATCTTCTACAGAAGTTAGAAGCTTCATAGGGGCATCATAGTATTGGAGAAAGTTTATTTCTAACTTTTCCTTCATTGCATCTCACTTACATGGTTTAGTAGGATTGAACAAGGCATTTCAGTGGGGAGGCAAACAACAGAAAGATTAGTACAACACTAGTACTAGAACTGCCAAATCTTCAAAGACCCTTTGAAATTGAAATAGATGCCAGTGACTATGCCATGGGAGCAATGTTGATGTAGCACGACAAACCCATACCATTATGAGACATTTCATTTTGTAGTAGTTAATTATCCCACATATGATAAATAATTGTATGCATTAGTATAGAGTATGAAAAAGTGGAAACATTACCTAATGGGGAAAGAGAGAGTTATACATATTGATCATCAACCACTTCAATATTTACACTCACAAACTAAGTTGCAACAATCAAAACATTATAGGTGGATGGGTTTTCTACAATAGTTTCATCTTGTCATTAGATATAAAAAGGGCATACAAAATAAAGTTGCAGATATGTTGTCCAGACCAATCATAAATGCATCTACTATACTTAAGCATAATTCAGTATTGCATGAAAGCTACATTGGACAATATTCTCAAGATATAGATTTTAAAGATGTATACGCAACTTTAAGTCATGGAAAACAAGTAGAAGAATTGGATTATCGTGTTAAGGACTAATTCTTGTATCATTTGGGAAACTTAAGCATTCCTCGAACTGAAAGAGTAAAGATAATTCAAGAAGTAAACACTTGTCTAATATCAGGTCACTTTGGTGTAAGTAAAACAGTTGCACAGCTACAAATATTTTGTTATTGGCCAAAAATTAAAGAGACAATTTTTAGATATGTAAGAGGGTGTACTTTGTGTGTTAAAAGCAAGCCAAGCAATAGAAAACTAGGCTTTTACACTCCATTACTAGTTCCTTCTCATCCTTGGGAAACTATTTCCATGGAATTTGTTGGGAGACTGCCTAAATCTAGAAAAGGTCATGACTATTTATATGTTATTGTGGATAGGTTCAGCAAAATGTGTATTTTAATACCTTATAGCATACAGGGTACAGCTGAACAAACATCAAAGTTGTTCTTTCAGTGTGTATGGTTTCATTTTGGATTACCCACTTCCATTGTATTCGATTGAGATACCTGATTTGTTGGGAAATTTTGGTCAAGTCTATGGGAATTGATGGACACAAAACTAAAGAAAAGCACAACTTTTCATCCAAAAACAGATGAACAAATAGAGGTGGTCAACAGGGCAGTGATCCAGTTGGTCAGAGGCTATAACAACAAGCATCCCAAGCTTTGGGATGAACATTTGTGTTATGTACAACATGCTTACAACCGAGCTAAACATTCTTCTACACAAAGATCTCCTTTTGAGACCTATTTTGTTTTCATACCAATGTCTCCCTTGGATTTTGTCTTTAGTAAAGACATAACGGTTGATGGACATAGTGATGTGGACAAGCCAACCAAGTTCATTGAACAAATCCAAGAGATTCACGAGGCAATATAGGAATATCTAGAAAAGATGCAATCCAAGTATAAGGCAAGGCATGATAAGCATCAGATTGAGCATAGTTTCCAAGTTGGTGATCAAGTCAGGCCGTATATTAGCAAAGACAGAATGCAAGGTGAAGGTAAGAAGCTAAAGCTAATAAGGTATGTGTTATAGACATTTTTGGGCATTTCACCCCAATCATAAATGTCCATAAACTAAGGGCTCCTAAGTCCCTAAAAGTGTTGCTTCACTACTTAAAGGAACAAGTTCAGCTGATTACATCATCTCCCAGAAGTTCTCCATAGAAAACTGCTCAGAAATGGTCAAAACTGGACCATACTAAATGCCCAGTGCAGAGGGTGCGATGCATATCACCTTCCCAGTGTAAAGGGTATGATGCATACTAGATGGCCCCTCTGTACGGTGCGATGGGCGAGAATGGACAAATGGAAGGGACAGTTTTCGAGGTGGAAGATCATAGAATCTTCCAGAAACTTCCCCTCTGACACTTGCCTCTTTGATTTTGACCAGGGATGAGTAAGAGATCATCAATCTCTAAGTGGAATCAAGAACTATCAGAGAGAGGAGACTAATCAAAATCCGAGAAGCTGACTCACCCCCCTACAATCATCTATATATGGATCCCTCATCATAGAGATCTAGAGGCTGGAATCTTGTATCCTGTATAGAAGTGCTATTGGTTTTCTGGTGTAACTTCATAGTGTTGGGTGACCTAAGCTTTACTTGAGGTGAAGAAGGGCTTTATTGCTAGAGGATGATGCTGGTTCAGAACAATTGGTTGTAATCCTCTTGCTATTCTTGATATTAATAAAGCTATTCAAGTTTTCCTCCACATTCGTGTATGTTT